>JAGFPH010018974.1:4218-15750 GCA_018207615.1 Philaenus spumarius
TGCAACTGTTAAAACTTTATAAATTATTTTAACGACATAACATTGGAGCAAATGAAGGCAGGTAGTATTACAAATGATCAACATGTTGGTTACAACAATTGGATCATTATGTGCAACCGTTAAAACTTCACAAATTATTGTAACGACACACCATTAGTGCAAATGAAGACAGGTATTACAAATGATCAAATTGTTGGTGACAACAATCGCACCATTATGTGCAACCGTTAAAACTTTACAAATAATTTTAATGACATAATATTGGAGCAAATGAAGACAGGTAGTATTACAAATGATCAACATGTTGGTTACAACAATTGGATCATTATGTGCAACCGTTAAAACTTCACAAATTATTGTAACAACACACCACTAGTGCAAATGAAGGCAGGTATTACAAATGATCAAATTGTTGGTGACAACAATCGCACCATTATGTGCAACCGTTAAAACTTTACAAATAATTTTAATGACATAATATTGGAGCAAATGAAGACAGGTAGTATTACAAATGATCAAAATGTTGGTTACAACATTTGGATCATTATGTGCAACCGTTAAAGCTTCACAAATTATTGTCACGAAACACCACTGGTGCAAATGTAGGCAGGTATTACAAATGATCAACTTGTTGGTGACAACAATTGTACCACTAGGTGCAACCGTTAATACTTTATAAATTATTTTAACGACATAACATTGGAACAAATGAAGGCAGGTAGTATTACAAATGATCAACATGTTGGTTACAACAATTGGATCTTTTTGTGCAACCATTAAAACTTCACAAATTATTGTAACGACACACCACTGGAGCAAATGAAGGCAGGTATTACAATGATCAACTTATTGGTGACAACAATCGTACCAATATGTGCAACCATTCAAATATTACACATTATTGTAACTGACACACCATTGGAGCTAATGAAGGAAGATAATATTATAGTTGTTGCAAGTGGTGTGGTGAGTCTTAACAAAGAAGTTGATTGTGTAAGTAACCTTAAATAATTAAGTCTTGGACTTTGTCATTCACTGCTTTCATATCATTAACATATTGGCAATGGTTACAATTTGTTTAAATCTGAAAGTGTTAAAGAACCACACAATGGTGTATGTAAAATAAACAAAAGTTTGGTTTGAAAACCCAATCATTATGTCCTTTGTAATGATAAATATATTTAATAGTAATGGTAGTTCTAATAATTAACTATACTGTAATTAATTTAAACACACTGTGATTTCACTAAGCTATTTAATTTAAACACAAAACAACAGTTAAATTTGTTACAAACACAAAACTGAAACCAATCATCTAGTTTTTTCACTCCTTACATAATCAAATCAGTAAATTTTAATAAAACATACTTTGCTTGGTAATTACATTATTGTTTTCAAATAGAAATTAATCTTCCAGACATGACTCCTTATTAACTGACATGGCTTTTGCCAGAGTTCCGAAACAAATTTTTTTCTAAATTAATAAAACCTTAATTTAATTTATTTTCTTTGAGTCTTTCGAGGTTATTACAAATAAATACATTGATTTTTAATGCAAAAAACCTTTATTTAAATACTTGCACTGAATGTGTATGAAATATATATGCTTCGTTCCGCTCACAGTAGAAAAACTAGCTTTGCGAGTTTCCACCTCGACCTTGCGGCCTCGGAGTATGGACTGCTTACTTTGCTCACTGTGGACATACTCGCATGCAAGGTAAATAATACCAATTGCTTTTATGGTATTTGACGTTTTGATCGATTTTGGGTTAACCTAGGTCAAGTAAAAAAAAAAATGTGCAGAATAATCTCGTATAGGCCTATAATTTTTTTAAGATAAAACCCCAAAAAAGTTTAATTTTTGTATGAAAAATCTCAAAAATTGTTAAGTTACTTCCGGCCAAAAAACATGCTTCCAGTTGTTTGATTTTTTAGCTAACGAACTCGTCCGAGCGACTTAGAAAAACAAATTAGGTCCAAATTTACGACCGAATTGGATGTTTTTAAAGACACCCGGAAACATGTTCTGGGGACCATGATCGGTGCTCATTTACTACTCCTGACCTTAGGTCCCACCATAAGATTCACTGTAATAGCTCATCTTTCATAAATATCGCATTTCTCTAATAATAATATTTAAAACATTGTGTTTTCTAGTAGAAAATAAAAGGGTCTTATAATTTTTTTTGTAAATTATAAAAAGCAAATAACATTGAGTAGACCAATACATAATTTAAAAAGTATGAAAATAAATATATTTTATTAGTCACCACTTTTACAGGCAATTTTTTTCCTCACTCACCAATTTTAGTGAAAATAAAATAAATATATTAGGCCTACACTTTATAGAATCTGGAGATGTAACCCATTACAAAACTTACCCTTCAGTATATTCAGCTTGTAGAAGACCCAAATAAGCTTCCCACTTATTTCCTATAACCTTTCCACAAGTAAAGCACCTGATTGGGATGATCATTGTGACCTAAAAATAATGTTAGGTTAAATACAATTTGTGCACGTTTCTAAATATAGTAGTCTAGATATTTTAGTTTACAAATTGTTGTAACTGTCTTTGATTGGATTAAGAAACTGCGGACAGTAGACAAAGTTTATGAATTTTTGCCATTAAAAATAATGTTAAACCTAAAACATATATTGCTTTCAATTTTAATATCCACATGTGTTACACTTGGCAGCTCATCATTATCAACTGTTAGCATCAAATAGATGAAATTATATTTGTGTTATTATTTAAGTTTTTTCACTTATGAGTTTTACAATTATAAAAGAGGACACAAAATCTTTTTTCTGTTGATTTACTAGTTAATGGTAATTTATTACAATAGTGAGAAGTATTATGATTGAACGTTTTGTCAAAAATATTGAACCATCAAGATATATTGAAAGCTTTTGAGTTCCCGTTCGGAAGCACAGTAACTATGCCGTGGCCACGCAAATATTTATTTCATGAAACATTTGATGAGGAGTTATCCGATAAAACTTTGTACTTTTGTGTCGTGTTATCGTGTGTGTTCAGTGTTATTGTGTATTGTTTTATTTAAGTGTTGAGTCCTACACCTGACGAAGCCGGCTGTGAACGGCGAAACAGCGCTGTAGTGTAACTACAAAAATATCAAGAATTGCTCCGACTACTGTATAAGGTAAACTATATATTGTAAATAATTAGACCACGCAGCTGAGCCGCTAACATAAGTTTAGTGAATTTCCAAAATTAAATTTATGTGTTTTAGGGTTTCAACCAACAATTTAGGATATAGGTCTAGGCCTACTCACGAAAATGCTGAGTAGCTGCTTCTGTATACGAAATATGTTAGCAGAATTTGTTTGCACCTAAGCCTCCAGCTTCGACTCATGAGCTGCTTTGTTCACTCACAGAACAAAAACTCACTTTGTGAGTTTGCACCTCGACCTTACGGCCTCCGGTTATGGACTGCTTCATTTCACTTGCAGCGTATAAACTCTGCCATCGGCCACGGGTCAGAAGATGCCCCAACAGTAAATTCACCATGTGTACTTTTATGGTATTTTACGTTTTGATCAATATTTGGGGAACCAAGCAAGCTATAAGTTCGTTTACTAAAACAAAATTTGCAGAATAATATCCTACATATTTATTTTTGTAGTTAAATCTCTAAGAAAGTTTCATTCTAGTACAAAAATCTCAAAAAATAGTCACTTACTTCCTGGCAAAAAACGTGCTTCTGGTTGTTGGATTTTTTTTTAATAACGAACTTGTCCGAGTGAAGAAATATGTTGTATTTTATTTAGTGTGTTCATTGTTGTCTAATTTGTGGAGTACGGTACCGGTACTTAAATGTTTCTTTGACTGAAGCCACTTTTTAACTTTTTTATCCTCGCTACTTTTTGAAACTATATCTTTATTTACATGTCTAATTCTTAAACAAATAAAAGAGCACTGTGGCGACAAAATCACACTGATTTAAATAAAATCCCAAACCACAAAACAAGGAACAAAAACAATAACTAAACAACTACAATGTAAGTTATGTTTACTACGTTACCCTAGCAGAGGGTAACTTAGTAAACATAACTTACATTTTAGTTGTTTGATTATTGTTTTTGTTCCTTGTTTTGTGGTTCGGGATTTTATTTAAATCAGTGTGTCTAATTCTTATAAAATTCTTATTTAAGTACTCCACAAATTAGACAACAATGAACAAATTAAATAAAATACAGCATATTTCTTTGTTATAAAGTAAGTTATTGTAATTAAATATTAAACTCATTTTTGTTTTTTACGTAATTACAATGTTGTTTTTCCAACATCGATCTCTAATTTTATTTCTTTCAATGTACGTAATAATGATATCATTTTTTAAAAGTTAAACTCCAACTTAAATTTTTGTGTCCACTTCAATAATATCAAATTTTAATTATAATTATAGTTAGTTTATGTTAAAATAAAATGCTTACTTTTTTCTAGCTGGTATAATTACCTGGGGACAAGTGATTTACTGTATTACCTTAAAATAACAATATGTAGGCCTACATAAACATAATGGATAAGGATGTAAATATTCCAGTATCAAAAAACAGTAGCCTACTCCGGGAGTGGCGCGTGGCAGCGCCTCGCGACAACGATTTCATAATGATTTAATCATTTTATGACAAATCGGTAAATTGAAAAGTTTAGATCAACTCATTGGCTACAACTTTCACGCTGGAAGTTTGTTTGTAACCCAAAAATACAAAATTTCCTAGCTTAGTAACTTTTCCATGACAATCTATGATAATTCTCAAATTACAAGTGTGTATGCAGCTTAATAGTTAACTATCAATATAAACAAAGATTAAAACAAAAGAAGTGGCATATGTATTTAAGACCATCTGCTTTTACGCCAAATAGTCCAAAGTACTCGTTAATTAACTCTTTTCTTATTCATCCATTCAAAATACATCAATGCATTTGGGCCCTTGTTATATAGATCGGATTGATTCAATGTATCAAATCATGAACATCGATGTATATCAAATGTCCGTAGTTTGTAGTAAAGTACAGTAGCCTAAACATTAAGTATTTATGTATTATAGAATTTTATATAAAGTGAAAATTCTGTGTATTCCTATTTAGTAATCCGTGTATTTTATTATGTGATGTTAAGTTGTAGGAACAAAACAGAAACACACAATTTTCACTTTATACAATTCTGTAATATATAAATACTTAATGTTTACCGCACGTTACAACAAACTACGGATATTCTATAAACATTGATGTTCATGATTCGATGCGTTGAATCAATCTGACAACAAGGGCTCAAATGTATTTGTTAAATCGATGAAAATAAAAAAAAAACAGCCTGAAGTTCTAACTCAAAGTCTCTAGTCACAGTAATTTTCCACTTTGTAAACATACATAAGTTAGTAACATCAATTGGGCCTAAGTTGTTTTGTAGGCCTTTCAATAGCAGAAAGGAAAGCATTAAAAAAAAATTGTCTGAAGTTCTAAGTTGTAGTCTTTAGTCAGATAGTAGAATGTCCTTAAAAAGTCAGCAACCATATCTGCTGAGAGTCGTAAAGTAAATTTACTTCTTAGATCCTTTTTGAATGTATAAGTAGGCAACTTAGTCTTCATGGCAGCTGGAGTGTGATTCTATACTTTCGCCATAAAGTAGCCTGAAGTTCTAACTTACAGTCTCTAGTCACAGTATGTTAACCAGCATTCAACATTTTTTACAACTAAAATAATAACATAATAGGCTACAATGCTGATTATGGTCTAGAGCGTTTTTGGCGAATAGTTTGGGAATATATTGCTCCTGTTGCAATATGGTGAGGTGGCGTATACCGGTACTGCAATTTAGCAAAAAATAATGAATAGTTAACTTTCACTTATTTACAGAGAAAAGAATATCAACAATGAATGTTATACATAACCTAAAAAGACATGAACTTTTTATAATAGTACTGCATAGCCAAATGGAGTTTTAAAATTTGGTAAATTATATATCAGAACGTCTTATACAATCTTAAAACAGTAGCTATTAGAAAATTACCTCAAGAAAACCTTGAAAGATACGTTCTTGCAATCCTCGCGGTGTAGGTTATGTTGTTTGTTGTTTCTAAAAGTACAATTAATTCTGTCTTGTGTGCTGTGTAACTTGTCTAGAGATAATAATACCAAATTCGATCTCGCCTATATTCTTAGATGGTTCAGGGTGAAGGGTGATACAGAACATAGAAGAACAAAAGCTGGTGCGATTTAGAGCGGTTATGGAGTATGGAGTACTTAAGTCTGTAATCTTTGTAATTCACATATACTAGGCATATGCATCTATTATACATTCATGCTATATAAGTGAAATCACTGCTTTTAAGAATGGGAAATTCGTAAAGCCTAGTATCATAAATAGTAAAATGGATCATGCATGCATACGGCGGCAGTGTGACGAAAAAAAGGTTGTCGGGAAAATATTGCATGATCGCGCCTCGGGGTAGCGCTAGGGAGAAATCATTCAAGGCATTGGTAAACATATTATATTATATAAGTTAGTATATTAACTATTGTCTATTGTTATTATTGTTGGACTACAAGGAAAGGCTACATTATCTTACTCCTATATTGTTCTTTTTCCTTTTTACATTTTTCTTTTTTATCTTTTTTATTGTGCTATCGGTGAGGTTTACGACAGTATATTAGGTATTAGGTAAATACGAGACGAATTGGACACCAGCTACCCAGTACTCTGATACAGAAACTGATCCAGACGACTTTTAATGTAAGTTTTATCATTATTAATAAGTTCTGACATTTACTTTTTTGTTTTTGTCGTTCATTCTTGTTCAATATATTCTCTAACTTTAATATCATAACATTTAAAGTTGACCCAGAAATAATAGCGGAGCATTACCAAATTTATGTTGTTGAAGCACTATACTATTCCTGTAATGATCCACTGAATCGTAATACCTACTTAATTTTCAACGTTACATCGGAAACAAGCAGTCGCTAGCAACTACCTGGCCTAAGCATAAGAAAAAGAAACACATTGTACTCGTTATCGATTGACACAGAAACCGCCTGGTGCTGCTACCTACAACTGTGTCATATTGAGTTGTTTAGTTTTAGCAGACGACAGTTGCGCATGCCGCGCCAGGCATACTAGATGACAGTATGGGATATTGTGAGTTATTTGTTACGAAAATTTGTGAAGTGCAAGTGTTATCTGTAATAATATAATGTGTAGAGGCTGTTTTAAGATTTACAAAAAATAGTTTGTGCATCGAAATAATACAAAATTGTATTTATAGGTTGTTAAGTGTTATCAAGATTAAGCCCCTTTCAGAACAACCCCCTTGAAGATAATGAGTGATGGAGAAGCAGAACTGTCACCGGTAAGAAAATTTAAATATAATTTCGTTTCTAAAATCCAGTATGCTAATTTACCAATCCAGTATGACGTAATAATAATACTAATAAAAAATTTAAAAATTATGATAACATAATTAAATGTTTTCGTAGTGGTATCCTCCTTTTGTATGTGGGTCAGCGAAAAAATAATATCATATACCATAGGCCTAGTCATAGTATAATTTTAGGGAATTATTTAATGAATATTGTATGTAAACTTTATAATTTATACGATATCAATTCTCTAACAGCTTCCATAATATTTATAATGTTGTAAACATACAATTGCCATTTCTATCAATATTTTAAAATAAAGTAAACAATCTAATATTATTAAACCTGCTATATACTAAAAAATGAAACAGAATGTATGAACAATATATTATTAGCAGTTAACCTTCTGGCAATGTTAACCTTACCTCATTGTAGCTTTCACTTAAAAAAAAAAGAATTGAGTCTACTGTACTTATTGTGTTAATTTCATTGTTTACACAATATATTGCCTTTACCTTAACCTCACGTTATTTGACCCAAAACTACACAACCACTAAATAAAATTGAGCAAGAGTGAATACAGTAGGCTAATAATTTCTAGTTTTATAGTATAGGCTCGTTTTCTGCTAGTACTAACTGCTAATTAACAGTTCCTTCCCATTACTAGCTTTGCACAACCCATTCAGAAAATATGGTGTGTGTTCGATAAAAAATAAAATGATCTAATATTTAATAGTTTATACAATTTAAGAACTGATATTTAAGTAACAAACTCGTATTTATTGTACTGCAGACTGTAGTGAAAACCTGAAAAAACCCCAATAATTTCTTACTGTAGTTAGTAGTGTCATGTTTATATCAATCTAGAAGCATAAAATGTAGGCTAGTTTTACACTATACATATTTTAAAAAGGTAAAATTTATTAAATTACGTGAAATAAAAAGCTGCCGTATATTTATGCCATATTTTAAATTTTAGATATTTTAAATATATATATATGATTTTTAATGACACCCCAAAACGTGTTCTGGGGACCATGACCGGTGCACATTTGCTACTCCCGACCTTGGGTCTTACCATAAGGGCCACTGCAATAGCTCATTTTTTCTATGGAAATTCGCTAATAAGCTAAGGCTCGCTCACACACACACTACCTAATTTTACACTGTAGGTGCGTTCACACTTGTCCGTCACAAACAGCGCGCGGTGTGCCCGCCGCTTGCCTTTGGTTCGTTGGAATTGTTGATTTCAACAAACCTCCGGCGATCCATAAGAAGCCCTCAAACATTCAGTATTCATTTTTCAGGGAAGCTGTAAAGATGTTGTAAATAATATTTCAAAATAGATTCAATTTTGTTAGCGGTCATATTATAGTAGGAACATAAAAACGGGTGTTACGGAAAAAATGTTTTTGAAATTTATATATATTTTTATACGCTTCTATTTAGAACTAAATTAAAACACTTTTTTATATTTCAAAAATTACAAAAATGTGTACACTATATTTTATACAGGCCTTAAGTTCTAAGGGGTTTTCCTTTACTGGAAATGTTTTGCTTCCTGAGCTAATAACTTATAAAATGTTACATCAATTAATTTTTAGTTGCATATATGAATTCTTTGGACATTTTCCTATAAAAAGCTTCTGAATACTTTTGGATTGGGATATTGTTTCTATATTTGGCGAATATTTGAACAAAATCTTTGCAAAACGCTAAAAATCTGGGCGAATTAACAAGGGTAGTTTTTTCTACTTCCAGGGTTAACTTATTTGATAGTGACAATTAAGAGATTTACATAATATCTTATTTGATTAACAATTATTATCTTTTCCTGTTCCCAGGCTGTTTTTAAACTTGTGCTTCTCCCTTCGGTATGAAGACAGCAAAGATATTATTTTTGTTTTACACTGGTCCGCAGATACATCCAACTCCGCGGACATTTCTCTCCAAGTTTCATATATTTTGTTTTATATGAAACTTTTTATCCTTTTGCAGAGGATCTCAAAGAATGGTTTAGTTTCTGTAGAAATCTATTAATTTAATTTAATTCGCTTCTGAAAAATCCAAATTTAATAACTGGAAAAATTCATATCTTGAAAAACAATCACATGCGCGCTGAAAACGAAAATCCTTTAACGCGCCCGTCCAAATATGAACGACAAATATTCAAAGTGTTCGTTGAAAAAACCGACAAGAGATCACCGTGAGTGGCGCACACGTCTGCACAAATATGACGAATTCAATGCGCACAAGCGGAGCGCGTGCAGCGCAATGTGTACAGTACGATTTTTTTAACCGTGCCCTCGGCTCGGCTAGCGCTCGGTGGGCTAGAGGTGTAGCGGGGAGGGATTGTAAAGGCAGTTCCACAAACTTCGAATAAACAAAACTGATTGAATAATTATTCGAATAAAATTATTGAAATACAAACTACTTGAATGAGTCATAGACTACTTGTCTCTTGTTCGAGTATTCGAATAATAATACTGTGGTGTGGTTAAGGTAAATAAATGCCAGACACCAAGTAGGCCTACTTCCCCCCAGGCAGGAAGTTTTCTCCGGAATCTAACTCCAGACATCCGTACCGAGCAAACCGTAAGTCAAACGAAATAATGTTTCAAATAAAATATTTAATTTGGACCTTTATCTAAAACTTTCTCGCGAACACTTTGTCTCTGACCAACAAACAAAAAACTTTCCAGCGGTGTGAAAATTTCATGTCATTATTAAAGTACATTGTTGTAATATTGATTTTAAAAATATGAAATAGGGTTTGTAATGGATTTTCTTTTACACCATACGAATCGTATGGTTCTTATCTGCGTATCCGTGAAAGTTTCATAATTTTACATCGCTGCTAAGTGTATTAAATGTCAGTGTTATTGAAGCTCGGTTTTCGCTGTTTCACGCCGCTCGGCTCAGTTTTCGTGGAGAAAACTAGAGTAGACAAGAGCGATTTCTAACTTTATCATTCAGGTTAGTACAATTTGGCCGAGGGCACGGTTAAAAAAATCGTACTGTACGCACCTTTATATTTCATGGATCAAATACTTTCCTGCGCGAGGCTAGAGCAGACAACAAGCAGTAGGTTTGCATTTGCAATACTGTACATACTGCGGGTAGTGGCCAGGGTCTAGAACACTATATTTTTGATACACTATACTGCAACGTATATCAAATAAAGTGCCAATAATCAAATAAAGTTCGACCGAAGTTAATGTCAGCAATATAATTATATTTTATTGTAGCTTGACATTTGCATAGGTGTTGAAAACAAGTTACTCTTAAGAGCGTATTTTAATGTAAACAAAGTACGAAACATTTTTTACTAACCCCCCTGGTTACGCCTATGATTCTAACAAAAGCCTTATTTTTGATTATATTGGCCCTACCAATATTATTTTCCATAACAGTGTTGACTACTGGTATGGAAACAAGGTTTGGTGCTTTGGTAGTTTTGGCATTTACTTCCGAAACATTCTGTAAAATGATATCGATTTCTTGACGCCTCTCAATAGCCTACTGTTCAGTATTTACAAACCGCCTTGAATGAAGGGCAGTGTTAACGTTCTGCTAGGTTAGGTATCTTAAACTAGGCTGGTAGTACAGAGTTTAGGCAAGGTCGAGTACCTTCTTGCTAATGTTTAACGAGTGCATTCGCTGACCTAGATTTAAACACGCATTAACTTGTAATACAGTACTAGCCTACACTATACTTGGCTGTATTGAAGATATGAGCTCTTTATCGAATCCGATGATGACCAAAGAATGGTTTGGTCTTCAACCACCTAGGGAGGTGAGTACAGTAAGTTCAAAATTGAGTTATTGTATTGTAGTTACTGCGTTTATTGTGTGGTAACCACTGTTATTTTGTCAGGAACCTTATTTTATGGCATGCGTGCACGTATATTAGATCATTGTTCCTTTGTACACCACTAAAGTGCACAGAAAAGCACAGGTGCACGGGAATTAAATGGTCAATCAATCAATCAATCAATCATTTATTGGTCTCTTTGACAAATATTTGTATGAGACAAGTCAACAATAAAACAATACTAACAATATATATATGTAACTTACAAAAACAATAACCATACCTACAATAAAACATATACATGTAACCAATACTAGTCATTTAAAAATCT
>JAGFPH010018976.1:0-15749 GCA_018207615.1 Philaenus spumarius
CGCATTTTCTGAAACGCTCTATTCAATCACGCATTTTCTGAAACGTTCTATTCAATCGCGCATTTTCTGAAACGCTCTATTCAATCACGCATTTCCTGAAACGCTCTATTATGAATCGCTCTACTATATATAGTACACATGTGTATCCGTCTGTTTGAAAAAAGTTTTGTTCTTGCCGAGATTCAAACCAGCAGAGTCCACCACCATAGACTAGCGCCTTTGTCGGTTAGGCCACGAACGCACTGCTAGTTTAGTATATTTGTTTAATTCCTTTATGTCTTATGATTGCTTTATATAAGTTATACTATGTACTTACGTTAAGTAGCAATCTTGTAATTTTGTATTTATTAGTATTTCAAAACATCTGTTTCGGTACAACGTATACCATCATCAGATGAAAAAAATACATACACACATTACACTGATATACATTACACAGAAATAAATAAACATAAAAATTGGTACTGCAGTACAAGTCGAAAATAAAACAAAGTAGCGCTTAAGTAATATGGCCACATCTTACTATTTTGGTGGTCAACGTCATAGGCTTAAGGGTCAGCTCTAGTAAAACAGAAAGCAACCTGCGACTCCAGCGTAGCGGTGGTACGCGGATATTGCTCATCCTAAATCCATTTAAAACCCGCAATTGTTCAAATATCGTTTTTTTTTAAATACCAAACTCTTGGGGACGAAATTCTTCATGAGAATGTCTTGGTAATTTTTCGCTATAACTAATAGTGACAACATAAACAAATATTAAAAATTAATGTTTTAAATTGTTAATAAATATTAAACAAAATGTTTTTCTTAGTTTTGGAAAAGCCATTTGCATGCGTATTGGCCATACCTTTAAAATGACATATCGTTTATAATTATCCGATCAAAAATAAAGGAAAAATTTGGATTTTAATTTAACATATTGGTCTTATGGAGTGTCAGCCAACATGGCCGACAGCTAGAGCCGACCCTTAACCCGTTAATGTTAACACAATGTATAGTTTAATTGGTAATACCTCTGAAATGGACATTGTGCTTCCTCATTTCGTAAGTTGTAAGTTGACACTTCTCCCGTATGGTCTTATTGAAGTGTAAACTGCTATAGGCTCATCTCAGCGCACTAAATAAGTTTGAGTTGGGTGTATAAGTGTAACAGATTGGTCATATGTCATAGGCTTATTCTATAGACACACTTCAGCGATATTTTTGCTGGCGGTTGAATAGGATTTTACCGTCACGCATTTTCTGAAACGCTCTATTCCGTCACGCATTTTCTGAAACGCTCTACTATATATAGTATACATGTCTATCCGTCTGTTTGGAAAAAGTTTTGGTCTTGCCGAGATTCGAACCAGCAGAATCCATCCCCATAGACTGGCGCCTTAAGCTGCGCCCCCACTGGGTCGTCACGGACGGTCAGTACGGTCGGTACGGGATTTTTCAAAAGTTCAAAACATTGAATTAAATGAGCATGCGCCCACTGCGTCGTCACGGCCGTCAAAGGCGTTCCGCACCATCGGCATGTCCGATAGAAAGTCTGGAGCTACGAACTGTAGGACATTTCCGTGACGGCGGATCCGCCCGACCGATCCAGTGCGCGCGCACTTCGGGCGTTCGGGACGGTCGGTACGGCATTTTCAGCGTTCTACGCAGTCTGTTCTCACTGGATGACGAAAATTAGTTTCTTCCCTATATAATTCTGCTTCCAGCATCAGTAATAGTGTTTCAAACTTGTCGTGAGTCATCCTGAAGTACTCAAAAAACTTAAGGTCATCTTCCACAAGGTCCGGGAACAAAAATTCACCACAAATCAATTTTTTTCTGTTAATGTTATGAATCCAAAACCTCCTTTTTCTTATTTTAACATTCTCCTCTTCTTCTATCAAAAACGCACTCACTAACGCAATTTCCTCCTCCACATCCATCTTTCAACAGATCCTCTCCCAAACTGACTTCTGTTTTGGCGGAAGGCGGATGGAGGACAGTGCGGAACGCCTGAACGGCCGAAAGCCCGATCCAGTGCGCGCACCCCCTCTAAAAAATGCCGTGACGGCCGTGACGACCGTACCGACCGTACCGACCCAGTGGGCGCGTAGCTTTAGCCGGTTAGGCCATGAAAGTATTGCTAGTTTAGTATATTTGAGTTAGGTATATAAATGTAACAGATTGTCCTACGTCATAGGCTTAACCCGTTAATGTTTACACAATGTACAGTTTAATTAACCTATGAAACCTATGAAATGGGCATTGTGCTTCCTCATTTCGTAAGTTGTTTTAAAAAGTTTACACTTCTCCCGTGTGACCTTAAGCACATAATTTACATTTTTTTCATATACCTTATTACAAAATCATGGCACTTTTATTTATTTATATGGCACCAAAAACACAAATATATACCTATACACAACAACGCACAAATATGATTTAAAAATACCCCTTTCCAAATCCGCAACCATAACATAAACACCAAAAACCACAGACCTAGTCCAGTAAACACTCACAGATCAACATCAGTCACATGGAATAGTTATGAAAGAGAATAGTTTGTAACATCAAACTCAAATCATTTGTTTTGTTATTTGAAAATGTACATGTCTATGGCACAGCTGACTTTTTCACAGCTGAGATTTGTTGTCGTTATGCATTATCGGGATGGTTAATTTTTATATAAAATACTATAGTCGAATTAAAACCAGAAACGTATTGGACAGCTGTTGTAGTGGGAGGCTCTTCGGGAACGATCGGATATTTTCGGCAGCGGTGTGTCGGTGTTATTCTTTCGTTGTTGCCAAGTCGTGCAGAATAGACACAAGTGCACCAAAGAGACTAACAGAAGGCATGCGCACTACTGAGAATGATAAAGCCAGCCAGACAAATTTGCCACCGCTGTCAGGGTTGTCATGATAACTGACCGTTTGTCATTGGCCGAGCATAGAGCCTAAAACCCTCACCGTAACGGCCAAACCTTCCCCAATACGTTTCTGGTTTTAGTTCGACTATACTAGCCTCGAAATGCTTCGCTATTGCTTGATTTAATTTTAAGGGTAGTTTTGCAATTTTATCTATTTGACTTAAGTAATTGAATTATATAACGAATAATTATATTTATATGTATTACGAATAATATTAAATAATTTAAGCTTTATAGCTTGTAGGAATTTAATGACATTTATTTTCATAGTATAGGAGGAGCTACCCCATTTAAATATATTTGTTTGTAGTGATCATATTCTCTAAAAACTCCTGGTACCAATATGTGTAAATTGAGAAATTTTAGTGAAATTAGTTGAGTGGTTTTTGAGAATATGGAAAAAGTAAGTGTATGGATTAATATGTAATTTTAATGGCAGTTATTCCATTACATCCCTTTGATTTAAGTAATCAAATTGCAAATTGTTTTGTATATTCGATATAAATAATATTACATAATTTTAGCTTTATAGCTTGTAGGAAGTTAGTTTATTTTATATTTTTATTGTACATGGACAGCAACCCCATTTCAACCCCTTACACTTAAGTAATTGTAACGTCTAAACACTCCTGGCAATGATATGGATAAAGTGTTAAATTATTAGTAAAATTGGTGGAATAGTTTTTGAGTCTATAGAGGGCAAAGAAACAAACATTTATTTTATATATTAACTAGCTGCCCGATCCGGCTTTGCACGGATAGACAAATCAAATTTAACTATATATTAACAAACAAAATATATCAATAAATATATCACACTATGTATTTTTATGGGGATTTGTAGTAACTTTAACCCCCCGAATCCCCCTAAAGTTTCGAATTTTTTTAAAACCTTTCTTAGCGAAAACCTAGGGCCCTAGAGGAAGCTACATACCAAATTTCAGTCCAATCCGTCGGGTGTTTTTTTTAGTAGCTTTGATCCTCTTAAACCCCCATAAAATTTCGAAAGTTTTGAAAATTTTTCTTAGAGAGCACCTAAGGCTCTAGAGGAACCTGCGTACCAAATTTCATTCCAATCCGTTCGGTAGTTTTGAAGAAATCGTGATTTAATAACTTTGATTCCCCCAAACCCCCCTAAAATTTCGAATTTTTTCAAACCCTTTCTTAAATAACTAATGAGCTTGACTTGTGAGAAAGTAACTTAGATAAAATAAACCTGAACACAAATCTCACAATAAATACGTTTACTAACCACAAACGCGTTTCAACGACAATGTCGCCATCCTCAGTGATGCACGGGCTACAATAACCAAACTATAACTGTTAGTAAACGTATTTATTGTGAGATTTGTGTTCAGATTTATTTTATCTAAACCCTTTCTTAGTCAGCACCTATGGCCCTAGAGGAAGCTACATACCAAATTTCATTTCAATCCGTTCAGTAGTTTTTGAGAAATCGTGATGAGTGAGTCAATGAGTGAGTGAGTGGTATTTCGCTTTTATATATATAGAAGATTATTTTGGTTTATTTGGTGCTGTGATATTAGATTACACCTTACGCATGTTATTGTGCTGCAAATGTTGTTTAAAAGCTCTGCCTGCAAGTCCGACACAATCGTTGCAGTTTGTTCTATACACACCTGACTTCATATTCGTCGCTGTAAATTGTTTGTTTATTTCGAAATATTTGTTGAACACCATTGTTGGCACGGAACGTGATGTTAATTCTTTATTTTTTAAATGTATTTCGCGACATTTCAGGAACAGTGTTAGAATATTCGACAAAGACGAATTTATTAATTTTATTTTTCTCATGTGAGATTGGTTTATGTTTGTTTAATAATTAGAGCTAGTCGAAGCTTCTCCCCGTGCACATCAGTGTATATGATTGTTGTACGTAAATTAAATTTGTTATAGTAGTTTTTTAAAGTAATTTTAACAAATAATATTGTCTTTTTAAAGCAATTCAATTTAACCAAAGTCCTAAATTGTATAAATATATCAGTGTGCTAAACATTTCGTCGAATATATTCAAAGGTACTCGTCTTAAGGAGGGGTACACACACACTTGCCGTGGCTTCGTGCCAAAGTATGGACGGCGGTGCTAGTGTGTAGAGAACTGCGTGCCGTGCAGGCGTGCTTTGGCTTGGCGGACGGCTTTCAAAATAGTTCGAAAGCTGACGTGCCACGCGCTAGATAGGCGAGGTTTCATCGTCCTTTTTCAGATAATTCCGATAGTCAAAAGGGTGATTTTCTCTCAGATGTCCCAATAGCTTCGTTTCGGAATACTTATCTTTTTCCTGTAGCCATTTCTTAGTCCATAACATCCTATTTAATTTTCTATTATTTTGCAAAATACTATCGGCAATACTAAGCCAATGCATGCCTCTCATTCTTGTTACAACCAGTGCTTACAGAACAAGTGACGTCCATAAACACAACGAAACAACCTTTCTTTAAAACACGTCAGCACTCACACTGACTTGTCTGTTTGTAGGTTCTCTGCCAAGCCAAGCCATTCCAACCAGCAAACACGGCGTACCACGGCACGTGTATGTGTGTGTGTGCCCCCTTTAGTAGTTGTAATTAATTCAAACATTTAAAAACTGGCAGAAAAAAATTAATAATAGTTTAAAAACTAAAAAATACGCTTTAAAAGCAAACCGAACTAAAAATTTGAAAATAATTATAAAAAAGCGTGGGGTGCTTTTCTTAAAATTTTACAAATATTTCATTGGTAGATATTTATAAAAGTAGAGTTGTTATAAAAATATAGTATAACGCACCCCATGCTTTTTTTACAATTATTTTCAAATTTTTAGTTCGGTTTGCTTTTAAGCGTATATTTTAGTTTTTTAAACTATTATTTATTTTCTTATTTTTTTGTCTGGGGACCATGATCAGTGCTCACTACTACACCCAACAAAATTAATGTGCTCCCGAAGTTTCTGCGTATAGTCGTGAATCACCTTGTATATAAAGTTTTTAATGACACCCGAAAACGTGTTCTGGGGACCATGATCAGTGCTCACTTACTACACCCAATAAAACCAGTATTGCATTGTCATCGGTCCTTGATAAGCGTGCAAAGTTTCAAATCAATCCGACGTTTTGAAGCGGGTGAAAATCACGTTAAATGATTCCGTGACATAGATACATACCAAGCTAATAAAAGCGTATTAAAAAATGTGCACTTGCCCAACGTTAATATTAATGTTTTTAAGCATATTCTTGGAATGGTTGTAAGGGTTTAGTATATAAATCCGTCAGTTAAGCCCACAAAATTTAAAATTACATCAGTAGAAAGAATTAATTACAAATTATAGAATAAATCCTACGATAGTTAAACTTAAATTTATAATAATGTCTCTCTATTACATACAAAAATTCCTGTCGTTCTTGCAAAATCTCTGCCCTACTGCGCATACGAGACATCTATGACACCGCTACTCCTACCCGATCCTAGTGCCTAGAATCAACAGTCATTTCATTGAATATATCAGATTACAAAATAATCTGTTTGCATTTGCTTCGCGACGAGTGTAGATAGGGAGCGAGCGGCGAAGCGGTTTGTGAGGAAGAGAGCGTTGGTGAGCGAAGCAAGCAGGAAGTCCCCAAGAATAATATATATAAACTGTCATTTAGCATTGAGAAGCCAGTCACATTTTTAATTCTAGAAAAAAAACGTTCCAATTTGTGTATGCCTATAACCATTGTATTTGGATAACCTAATAGAACTCCGATCCAATGCAATATTTTGTTCCACTGGAAATTCGACTTTTTTGGCGCTATCTATTGGGGAAACGAAGGAAGCTGGTTGGAAACACCAATGCTTACAATGCTTTCTCCCTAGCGCTACCTCGCGGCGCGATCATGTACTATTTTCGCGAACACCTTTTTTCCGGCACACAACCCCCGTATGGATGCAAGATCTATTTATTATTCATGATCTATGCTATAACTGACAATATTAGCTATATGCGAATTTTCCCTAGCTTTGAACTGTTTGACTACAAGTGATACATGGAAAAAGGTTCATTTCGGCTACGCATGTTTTCCACAGCTGTCAATATTTCACTGTTTCTAAAACTGAAAATGCAAAGTAAAAACAGCCGGAATAAAATAATAATTGTGTTTAAGATTTCTAATAAATACACCAAATTAAAGTTGAGACATCATTTAATCATCTTAATCTTTTTAGTTTCACTTGCAACCGTTGGCTCTGGTACCTTTGTGGCACTTCTTGTTGCAACAATCCTTGTCCTGAAAACACTGAAAAAACAAATGCATACATTAACTACATAACTAATACCCCCCACGTCAAGTGTTACCAACCTACACACATAAAAGGCTCTAGAACGTAATGGGTTTGTCTAATATGGTGTATACCCTCCACGTAAATAATCAAATAGAAATTACTCGACGAAATTTGATTATGGACTTAAAAACGAAGAGTTTGAACCCTATTGGCCCTAATTTGACCTATTAAAACCTGAGACATCAGCTATTTATTGACAGTTTTCATAATAAAAAACTCTCGTACAGTAAAAATATGGCATTTTTGTAAAAAAAGAATTAAGAAAGTAGCCGCATTAAGGAAGTAAGCACAAGGTTTAGCCAGTGAAACATTATTTTGCAATTCCCGCGATTCCGGGTTTCTAGTTCTCGTTTTTTTCTTTTCTTGAGCTTTAAATACTGAAGATTTTCCTTTAGAGGCAAAATAATGAAAACAAACGATGTTAAAACGTCGTGATAGTGATGTCAACCCATGTACCAACACTTCCCACGGTGTCCTACGGTCATTTTTTGTATGTCCTTTATCGCCGCGAGGTTTCATTTGTTTCATCTCATTTTGTAATTCAAGTAAAGCTAAGACAAATACTTTTAAGAAATTTACAATGATAACTTACAAGTATACAGTTTAATTCTTTGATTTATTCTCTACACTTTCTTATTATTAGGCCTATATGTCATTTTTGGGCATAGGATATTCCTAAATTACTATTCAAAACAGGCTTAGTTTTGTTAGCAGTCTTGTAGTAGAGGAACATAAAAACTGGTGTTTTCAAAATAAGAAATTTGAAATAGATAAATATTTTTATACATTTCTATTTAGAACTAAATTACGAAACGTTTTTACATTTATGAAAAAAATTACAATAATTTTTACTTCTTTTTATGTAGGCCTAAAGTTGAACTTTTTCCTTTCGTTACTGAACATGCTTGTTTCTTGAGCTAATAAGTTTGTTAATTGTACTTCCATCATTTTTTTACTGGCATATATGGATTCTTTGAACCTTTATCTACAAAAAAGCGGTGGAACACTTTTGAATTGATTTAGAATAAACGTATAAAAACATGGTTGAAGTACAAAAACTTGGAAGATTTTTGACAAGTTTGAAGTTTACGGCCATTTTGTTGAGCTTACCGTTAGAGATACGGAAAAAAATCAAGAATACAATTTTGTTGAAAATCAAATTTTCTTCGCGTAAAGTGTATTAGTTTTTAAATTAGGCTTACGGTTAAGCCACAAACTGGCTTTGGAAAAAAGCTAACACTGAGAGAAACGGTCCGGCCGCCATTTTTATTTTATTTAAGGGGTAAAAAATAAAAAATTGAAAAAAAAAACAGTATATATACATGGCTCGGCCTAGGAATAAGGAACATTCATGCAAAAAATCATCAAAATCGGTCATGGCATTTGGCCGTAATCGTGAGACAAACACACAGACACACAGACATACAGACACACAGACACACAGACGAAATGCCGAACGGTCGAGTTAAAACGGAGACCTCGCTTACGCTTTAAAAAAAAATAAATAAACATGATTGCATATAGTCTACAGTTTATAGAACCAACACAGGTTTCTTGAAAACCTTCGAGAAAGGCTTATTTTATTATAATTTAGCAAACTTATAAATTTAAAAAAATAAGAAAGCACTATGTCCATTTTAGATGTATAACCAAGTACACTAATTTAACACAATTTACAAAATTATAAAGTGCAATGTTCATTTCATATGTAATTCATCAAGACTAAATTCATACAGCTGTTGAGTTTAAGCCTTTAAATTTACCACTGCCTATTTTATTTCGTCAATATTTCTTCTTTTACGATCATATGTTAAACTAAAATTTAGTAAAATACAAATAAAACTCACTATTTCGAAAGGTTTTAAGCACTCATTTGGACCCGGTTTTTGATACTTGGTCCCGGCTTCCGCCACATAACAAAGTTCGCTGACAAGAAGAAAGATCCAGACGAGTTTGACCATGTTGATTTCAAATTTGATATTACTACGCAATCCAAAACTCAGATTATATAGTTTTAGAAACACGCTTTATCTTAAAATAGTACGTAACTTGCCAAAGCAAACCAACGTAGTTTGGTTTCTACCGTGTAAATTTTAATATGAAATGACCGTTTTAATTGTTTTTTTACATATTTGTCGGCACATAATTACTTTTTTTATTAATAAAAGATATCCTTTTTGTTATTACTAAATCAATTAGAAATAAAACATAAAAAAACTATTTAATGGAGGAATTTTTTTTCAAATTGGCGTAAAACAACTATATTTTATTTCTTGTTTTAATTATCCTCAAAACTGCGTATAAGCTCCTATAAACGCGACAGTATGTTCGTGTGAAATAACTATCTTTTTAGAGTTATTAAAGTAAGTATTATAATTTAGATGTTTAAGGCTAAACAGTACAAAAAAAGTTGTGTTTTTAGCCCAATAGATAGCAGCACTGTCGTGGCCAAATTAATTTTACTGATTACTCATTTATTTTTTATCCGATTTGAAAAAATAAAACTGTTTTGTAATCAGTATAAAGTTGTTAAAGGCGCTATGCTTTCTAATTTTCGAAAAAATTTCTTAATAAATTTTTACAATTAATAACTTTTAAAATAAGTCAAAATTTGACTAAAACAGGTAGTCATTTTTAGGGCAAATTTTTTTGAATAATTTTAAAGTTTATTTCAAACAAATCGGTTGAACGGTTTTGTCAGAAACGCTTTTTTAGTTGCAACGTTGTGTCACTCGTTGAACAGCTAACTGACACGCGCACGCACCGACGCGACGCGACGTAGCGCCTTCTCTCTCTCTCTCTCTCCCCCCTCTCTCTCTCCTCACAGGCACATACAACCCATCCTCGCGGCTCGCAGCTCCCAGCTCTCAAACAACACACAGCCCAAGACGTTTATGATCCGTTTACGTTTTTGTGCGAAATGATGAAAACGAACAAATAAAGAAATGTAATTCAAATGCTCACCAATAGTTAAAGAGTGTATCTCCTCTGTTGATGTAAACATATTTATGTAGCCAATTTCATCTAACTTATGTTTAATTTAATTATAAGGTGTGTTAAACGTTTTTAATCTGTGTATTTAATTTAATGGATCTACAACTGTTTAAAATTAATTAATTAAAATGAATTAATCCTGGGATCGATACAAATAAATTTCACAATACAAAACTTGGTCTACTGTACTTTGTCGTCTGACTGTCTGTATGTGTTTTTTACAAAATAATTCATATCTACCGAACGGATTGACCGATTGAGTTCAAACTTGACATGAAGTTGACCTAGCAATGATCTATTTAAAATAAATAATGCGTTTTAAAATGACGACTGTTTCAAAATTTCAAACCCAAATTACCCAAAAACGGTACATTTAAAAAAAAAAATGTCAAGACATCTTTTTTATAGCCCTTTTGATTTATCATCGGATAGTGTTACTGTAAAAACAATCGGATGACGGATAATAGTTATGTTAAAAAGCCGATACAGAATAAAAAGGACTACAAAAAAGATGACTTGAAACTTTTTATAAAAATGTATGGTTTTTGGGTAATTCAGGTTTGCAATTTTTTAACAGTCACCATTTTAAAACGCATTAATGGATATAATCGCTTATTTTACTTAAAATATATCATTGTTAGGTAAACTTTATGTCAAGTTTTAAGTCAATCGGTCAAACCGTTCTCTAGATACAAATTATTTAGTGAAAAAACAAAATGGCCGCTATGGAGAAAACCAGGGCTCTATAACAAGGGCTAAAGGTACAAACAGGGTGGAGCCGGGATGTACGCTGGTAGCCGGGATGGTAGCTTACTCGCTTACTAGATGAGTACCTGGCTGGAACGAGGGGGTCACACAATAGCGCTGTACGCTTATACGCTTAGTAGCTTGTTGTCGTTCAACATGGAAGCACTAGATGAAATGCTGCTGCTTGAAAGTAACGCTATGAAGTGGTTTTTAATGTTAAATGACCGTGAGTTTCAAGTGCATCCTGTCAACATGGAAAGAGAAGACTATGGTGAGTTTTATCACCTGTACAAAACATTGAGAAACTACCCAGAAAGGTTTTTTGAATACCTTCGGATGGGCATTGAAACATTTGATTACATCGAAGGTTTAGTATCGCCCAAACTGCAGAAGAACTGGTGTAATTTGCACTCCAATCCCATTACACAGGAGGAACGGCTCGTTGTAACCCTGCGTTACTTAGCGACTGGCACATCTTTCAAGAGCCTATCTTTTTCATTTAGGATGGGTGCTTCAACCGTAGGAAGTATTGTAAAAGAGACTGTCGAAGCTTTGTGGGAGGTGTTGCAACCTATACATATGCCGGTACCAACTGCAAAGGATTTTGAAAACATAGCTAAAGATTTCGAACAAATGTGGAACTACCCAAACTGTATAGGATGTATAGATGGTAAACATGTGAGGATTATTGCACCAGCAGATTCAGGCACAATGTTTTACAACTATAAGCATTTCTTTTCGGTTGTTTTACAAGGTGTGGCAGACAGCAACTATCGTTTCACTACTATAGACGTAGGAGGTTTTGGCAAACAGAGTGATGGTGGAACATTCCGTACATCCGACATTTATCAAACCCTTAAAAACAACGACCTTCAGCTTCCCTATAAGACTCTACCTTTATCAAACATTCAAACTCCTCTTGTTCTACTTGGAGATGATGCTTATCCTTTGATGGAAAATCTAATGAAACCCTACAATGAGGCTAACCTACTACCCGATGAAGAAATGTACAACAAAAGACACTCGAGGGCAAGAAAATCGGTGGAATGTGCTTTTGGAATTTTGTATGCCAAATGGAGAATATTTTCAAAAGCAATAGAGACAAAAGAAACAACTGCCGACAAGATAATAAAATGTTGCTGTGTGTTACAAAACGCAATAATTGACCGTGAAGGTATCGAACATCACTTGAAGGAGATTATACCATTTCCTAGCAAAATGACTTTGAACCATGGTTGTGTTAGAGGTCGTCATCCAACACATGCAAAACAAGTACGTGACTTACTGAAAATGTATTTCAGTGCGAATCCTATAGAATTTAAAAACTGAGAACAAGGTGCCATGAGAATCAAGAGAAACAAGTTCTATAAACTGTTTTCATTTAAGTTTTTCAAACAGTTTAATTTTTATTTTGTTTTTTCATTTTACTTTTTAATCTATACTTTACTATTGAAGGAGCTTTGAATTGTAAATAAAATGTATCTTAATTGATCTTAAGAGCTTTAACTGTGACGGAACACAAACTGTGTGTAAAACCTCTGGTAAATGACATGTGTAATTCAACACTTAACAACTTTGATAACTGTATTGCTGTAATATTGTTGTAAATAAATTTCTGGTGAATAAATTTGATTTGTTTATTATTTTAATATCTTGTTACTACCTTCATATTACGGCCCTCAAAAAAAAGTGTTTCGTTTACGGTAACTAATTGATAATTAGTTTGATTATACGGGTTTTGAAATTTTACTAGTGTTGATAATTACTTATCATTCAGACATGTCAATTTTTAATCCTAGGCTGAAAATTATAACAGCTTTCAGTAGCCCGAATGTTGTTATTGAAGCTGTGACTCTTGATACACTTTTTTTGAACCGTATGAAGGACCTCATTTCAATGATTTAATTCTTTCAGAAATGATAACTTTTTAATGTTATTACAAGTATTTCTAAATTACAAAATTCAAAAATAATGAAAAAATAACGAGGATATAAATACGTAGGCATTTGTTACAAAATGTTATTTTAATAATCAATGATAAGCAAAATTTTAACAGAAAATTACAACTGCATAAACCAATGATAGGAACTGAAATCACATCTACAAATTGTGGTATTTTCTATAGTCTTCTTCATACTGATGGTTTTCTTCCAGTAGTGATTGGGAAGGAGGCTGTGTCATAACAGGAGAGTCATTCGCCTGCAGTTGTTCTATTTCAATTGAGGTTGCACTTGGGAAGTATTCGAGCGAAGAATCAAGCGTCGATGGTGTGCTTCTACTAGTAGTGTTGGTTGAGGTGATTGGTCTGTTTGAGACAGGTCGGAAGACGTAGTCATCAGAATAATCAAAACGTTGAACTAAATCTTGTACCTGTCCTCTAAAGAGCAATTTACGCTCTGGTCTGATTGATTTGACATGTGGAAGCAGGCTAAAGAAGAAGTTTTTGTCTTCATCCATTAGGGTTGGCTCAATGACTGGTTCAACTTTTCTCGCCTTTAAAATGTCTAATTTTTGTTTTTCAATCTCGATAAAAGCGTTACCAATGGCTTCATTTCGATTTCTTCGTTTTCTGCTAGGAATGGAGTATCTAGGTTCTTCAACAAACGTTTCATCAAGCGCTTCTTGTTCAAGGTCATCGGCAGCAGTTTCGTTGTCATCGTCAGGTCCATGATTCATTTCTGTAAATTCACCTACCTGGTCTACTGGTTCAACCATGATAGTACCAGTCGGGCTTATTGATCGCGGAGAATTTGTTTGTGACTGGAGAGGTCGTGAGGAAGTGGAAGTGCGTTGAGTAAGATTACCAGTGGAAGATCTATTCTTCATTTGATTTAGGAGAAACTTCATTGACTCATAGTGTGGCCAGTTCGACTTGAATAATTTGTTTCCTCCTTGATCCCCAGATTTCGGTTTCGGTGTCTTGGCACACTCAGCTCGGAAATAATCTCGTAAATATTTCCACTTTTTCTGCGCAGCATCACCTGAAAACCAAACGATTTTGTTTAATCATGGGCAATAAACACATGGTTCGTTCTATAATATGTTCCACTTTTAGATGGCATTATGGAACATGGGCGGATCCAGCCCGATACAAAGGGGGGGGGGCTGTGCTGTGATCAACCGAGGGGGGTCTGAGGGGTAGGGGGGCCCAGCGAAGGGGGTCCGGGGACCCTCGGGAAAAAATTGAAAATTTGGTCGCTTAAAAACACGTTTTTAGCTATTTTACGACTCAGAATACAGACAAAATTATGCTAGGTTTCTGATCTGACTTAATTTTTATCAAGTAATATTGTAATGTTACAAATTCTAAGACGCTAAATTGATAAAGAGCTGAACTCAAAACAAATATTGCAACTTTCTACTTTAGTAAAAAAAAAAAACACACACACACACCCTCACACACACACACACACATACACAAAATTATGAAAATTTGTAAAGCAACAAAATTAAAAGATTGGCCATTTGTAAATAATTAGTAGGCTTAATTGATAATATCGCAATAATTATTTGAATCATTTTCGACATGACAGGCCTCTCCCACACTGCACTGACTACACAGCTGACTCACTGTGGTGAGTGAACGCTACAGTCAGCGCACTGGAAGATCGGCCCACTACCCACTACGAAACGGATTTCAGCAATAGCCTTGTTTCTGTGTTCTCGGATATTAATATTATATTATTTATTATTTATTTATTATTATTATTATATTATATTATTTCGCTAGACCAATAATTTATTTAAATTCTTTGTAATATGAAATTATTTTTTGTTACGCTTACTGATGAAATGCTGCTGCTTGAAAGTTCTAGACCGCGAGGAGTAGCAATTCAGACCAATAAACTTTAATAAGTTATTGCTTACGCTATGTGCTTAAAAAATTCTACTGTATCATGCCTTGGTGTAATAAATTAACAGTTTAATTAAATATAAAGGTTAAATATTATTTTGATGAAATTTTTTTTTCTGATAACCATAATGTGTGTGATAAAGGTATAGTGATAATTGTATACATAATGGTAATAGTAACAATAAACTGAACTTACGTGTGACGTTTAGTTCGATGGCGATTTCATTCCACAGCTTCGTTAAAATGTGACGGTTATGG
This sequence comes from Philaenus spumarius, assembly GCA_018207615.1. Taxonomy (NCBI): domain Eukaryota; kingdom Metazoa; phylum Arthropoda; class Insecta; order Hemiptera; family Aphrophoridae; genus Philaenus; species Philaenus spumarius. The sequence continues at coordinate 15,079 of JAGFPH010018976.1, forward strand.
TGATCAGGATGAGCCTGATTCCATATTGCCACTCTGTGTAGCACTTCTGTGATTAGTTTGTCTACGTCCATACTATAAACTATGAATCAATATTTACAATATCAATAAGTTACAAAACACGAAAGTACTTAGCCGGCACAGCAAAACACTCACAACACGGCAAGGCGCACGCTGGCTTGCATAGAACAGACCACCTGTTGTCAGTATGGCGGGAACTAGTGCGCATGCGCTGGCCACTCTACCTAGCTTAGAGCTATGTAAACAATCGGGGTAACTATTATAATTCCTACCATCTAGGCTCCCTGCTCACATCGAGGTAACCAGCCAGGCTCCAATGTGCAAGGGCACATATGTTTCAATGGGAGGATTGTTACATAGCAGTAAGCGAGTAAGCTACCATCCCGGCTACCAGCGAACATCCCGGCTCCACCCTGTTTGTACCCTAAACCGTTTCTTTGATCTCGGCACTGTGCCGCCAGTTTCACTCTGACGTCACAATGCTGATACATGCTAGCTGGTAATATTTGAGTAGTGCGTGCGCAGTCGCTCGCTGTTTTAACTTGATGGAAAGGCTTCAGTAAAATAAAATTTTGATATTCTTAATCTACATAAAGTACGGATTCTAACAGTATAAAAAACTTTTATTTTAACAGGTATTTCGAATTTTAATA
>JAGFPH010018977.1:0-15747 GCA_018207615.1 Philaenus spumarius
TATTTTTAATCAGACCACACCTCTATGTTTTTAGTCATTATGGGTATTTGTTATTTTTGTGTCATCACATAATATTCTTGTTACATGGCTGTTAGTGTTACAGATAGCCCTGTTCATGAAAGAAATTCATGGAATTTACTTTCATGAACACCAAAAACACCACAGTCCATGTAACAAAAAAAAATTTTACAAGAAAAAAAAATTTTAAGTTTCAAAGAAATCTGGTCTTCACAGTATTAAAATTTTTTTTTAAAAAATTACAAGTTATGTTTATTTATTATTAATATTTAAAAATCCAAATCATAGTTCTTATTTTTTTTTAAATTTGTTTGCCAAAATTTATATTTAAATCAAATATTAGTTGCCACAAAAAAAATCAAAATTCAAAAAACCAAAAAGTCATGATTGTCAACACAAAACAATCAAACATCAAAATCAAATATCAAAATCAAATAATATTCAAGATATAATTACACATCAAAATCAAGTTTCACAATCAAAAATTACAATCAAAATATTACTGAAAAATCAAATACACATCATTATTCATCATCAAAACTGTCAATCAAAAATTGTACACCATTGAAATTATTTAAGTATTAGAGTTCTCATTGTTCATCACTCAACATTATTAGGTTCAAATTATTCACAAATCAAAAATTATTATACATCATTTACAAATCAAAATTCGCTCATTAATCAAAAATTACACATCATTAATCACTACGGCAACAAATAAAATAAACTCATCTCCAACTTGTGACAATTCTTTACTCAATCATTCTTAATTAACACATTTTAAATAACCATTCATACCACAAATCAAATCCTTTACAAACATTTAAAATTTACATTTATATACACTCATACAAATTTATCACACTATACCTGCATATCAAATTGTGAATGACCACCTTTCAAAATGGCAATGACCCCCTCTTAAACAACGTATATGGATCATTCCATCAGAGTGCAACAACCAGACAAGAAATGGAGAAAATTAATTATATAGTAGAAAAATTAGTTTGTGATGGTGTGCGTCAGCAAACACCATCCTTACAGCTATGGAGGTTTATGACACCAGCAAACATAAATCACTGATGTTCACCTTGGTAGGTGAATCAGCTACTTGGCCGTTTTTTAAAGGACGCCGTACCTTGAAATCACCAGACATGACCCAACATTGCTATCTCTATGACCCGCAATGATGACGCGTTGAGCCATGCCTGGCTACAACACACAAACTTGGATTAAATTGTCTATAAATTCACAGCTATTCATTATAAGAATATATACAACATGCTTATCTATCTATGTTATCATAAATTATCAACTAACACCCAACACAAGTATTAAGGCGTAGCAAGGTTCGTCGAAACATAGAATTTTCGCAGTTCCACCACATTATAGGTGCCTATCTCCTCTCCAGTCTCTACCTCCTCTAAAACATAAGCGTTCTCCATCTTTCTCGCTTTTACCTTATATGGACCTCTATACAAAAGAAAGAACTTCTTTATCTCTTTTTTAAGATGCGATGATAAATAGTGATTCTTCACCAATACTAAATCTCCTACTTCATAAACTATGGGTTTTACATTTTTGTCATGCAATCTTTTGCGTTGATCAGCTTTCAGCTTAAGATGTCTCCTCACCAATGCTAATCTTTCATCATTATCTATTTCGCTTTCATCTGGACTTTCAACCAAATTTCTATATATTCTCGGACATTTCCGTTGATACATAATCTCATAAGGTGCAAAGTTTGTAGAGTCATGTATTGAATAGTTTATACATCTTTCTATGAACGACACATAATCAGGCCATTTGTTATGCTGTTCGTTTACGTAGATCCGAAATATCTTTCCTAACTCCCTCATGCATCTTTCGCTGGGATTGCTTTGAGGATGATATACAGATGTGTGCCTAATATGAATGCCTTCCCATCCTAAAATATCGTACCATAGATTTGATTGAAATTGACTGCCATGGTCACTTAGAATGACATTCGGTTTCCCTACTTCTACCATATAACATTGTGTTATCTTTTCTGCCAAAACTTTTGAGATTGCCCTTTTTACTGGATACAACTTAACAAATTTAGAAAAAACATCCAACACGACAAAAATATACTTAACGCCTCCCCTCCCAACGGGCAACTCTCCAAATAAATCAACCGCGACCAAATCTAATGGCTTATCCGGTATTATGTTTTTCATCAATCCCTCTTGTTTCTGATTACTAATTTTGCTTTTCTGACAAAGTACACATCCCCTTAACTTATTTTTAATAATTTTTTCCATTTTCGGAAAACTAAATGTTTCTCTTAAGATACGGTAACACTTGCTGCTGCCAATGTGACCGTACCTTTCATGACAGTCATCTATCACACTATCTAACATAACTGATGGTACACATATCTTATAACTATCTGAATCGTTATACCTTCTGAACAATACATCTTTGTAAATTACAAAATATTTCTTTAACTTACTATAATTTTGATCTCTATCATTTAAGGTTTCTATTATTTGTTTATATTTAACATCATTTAGCTGTTCTATTATTAAATTTTCAAACATTTTCTTAATTCTCTTATCATTAAATTTCAATTGTTTCTCTAAATTAGCATTATACACTTTTAGCACACCCTCTTCGTTCTTTCTAACCATATCTTTATTACTTGTTCTCGATAACACATCTGCAGCTACATTTTCTCTACCTGGACAATATTCTATGTCTAAATTGTATTCCTGAATGTACAACATCCACCTAAGCAATCTCCCATGAGTCAACTTACAGTTCTTCAGAAACATGAGCGCCTTATGGTCCGATCTTACTATTGTCTTATTTCCTAAAATGTAATTTCTGAACTTTTTACATCCAAATAGAATACTTAACAGTTCCTTTTCTGTTATGGTATATCTCAGCTCGAAGTCTTGCAAGCTTCTGCTAGCAAATGCTATTACCATCTTATCACCATTCTGGTGTAGTTGATATAATACAACTCCTAAATCAATATCCGAAGCATCGGTGCTCATGTAAAAAGTCTCACTAAAGTTCGGATGTTTCAGCATAACACATTTCAAGAATTCCTGTTTAATTCTGTTAAACACCTCTTTATCTGCCTCTCTCCATATCCATTGTTTCTTTGCTTTACCATTATTCCCTAACAAATGTTGAAATTGTGCCGTTAACTCTGCATAGTTTTGTCTGAATTTTCTATAATAATTACACAGACCCAAAAAACTTTGTAGCTGTTTTAAGTTTCTTGGCTCTGGAAATGATTGAATGACTCTAACTTTTTCCTCATCTGCCCTTATACCCAAATTTGAAATATGATAACCTAAAAAATTAATTTCCCTTTTACAAAAACTAGATTTACTAAGCTTTACTGTAACATTGAACTGTCTTAATCTCTCAAAAAGTCTTGCTAAATGTTCAATGTGCTCATGAAATGTTTTCGACGCTATGCAGATGTCATCGACATAAATGATAGCAAAAGATTGGACTTCTGGTCCCATGACATGGCTTAACCCTTTCTTGAACACTGAGGTACTTATATTTAAACCAAACGGTAATCTTTTGAATTGTAAATTTCGCCCATTAAAAGTAAATGCTACATATTTTCTGGATTCTGCATCCAATTCTATTTGCCAAAATCCACTTACCAAATCAATACTACTAATATAATTTACCCCCTCAAATCTTTGTAACAAGTCATCAATGTTCTCAGGTGCTTCCCTGTCAGGTAATATTAACTTATTTACTTGTCTTGCGTCTAGACATAATCTTACTGAGCCGTCCTTTTTTATGACGCATACTAAAGGATTTGAATAAGGACTGCTTGAACTTTCTAAAATATCGTTTGCTATCATTCTTTCAATTTCGCAGTGCACCGCTTCTCTTTTTGAATGAGGTACTGCATACGACCTATTTACAAATGGTTCATTTTGCTTTATATTTAATTTGGCCTTAAAATCTTTTATCTTTCCCGCTTTGTCTGAAAAAATGTCTCTATAATAATTCAAAATGGTGGCCAATTTACTTTGTTCTAATTCACTTCCCAGATTACTACTATTAATTACTTCTATTAAATTTTGTTCCCACTCTACTTCCCGATCGTTATCTACTATTTCCAAATTGTCATCACTATACATTGCCTCATTATAAAAAGAATAAACCGTGTCCTCCATTTGTGACTCTATATTATTAAACATATTTGTTTCTTCAAAAACAACATTATTTTTATTTCTACATAATTTTAAACCACACACATACACTTTTTCTTTATCAATGAATTTTGTATTTACTTCAATGTCCTCATATTTAAAATGTATTAACCTATTTTCAAAATCTATTCTGGCTTTACAACTTTCTAAAAAATCACACCCCATTATGAAATCCAAATTTAACCCACTTATTACCAAAAAATTCATTAATAAAGTTTTATTATTTATTCTAACCTCTAAACATATCTGCTTTGAAATTCTTTTGCTTCTAGTACCAGTTACTCCTGTTATTAACAAATTTGACACTGGTAGCTCCATAACCTTATTTTGACTTATTTCTACCAATTCTTTGAAAATATTTTCACTTACTACTGTAACTTCTGAACCAGAATCTACTATACAAGAATACTTTTTATTGAATACCTCTATTTCAATCTCTACTATATCACCTTTAATAGGCTTAGACTTAATTTCAGTGAAATTATTTTCATTAATTAACATATCATTTGATTCTAAATCCAAATTATTATTATTACTTTTATGTATGTGTGTCGTCAAAATTTTATTAACATTACATTCTATCGGCTTGTCCTGTTTCGACAATTTAATACCAGCCGATTGTATTATTGTCTGTGCTCGTTTCCCTTACAGTGGCGCACCGACGGGGGTGGACGAACAGGACCTGTCCCCCCCCAGAAGGTCTTTTTAGTGATGTGGATTGTATTTTAAACTAATCGATCGTTGAATACGTAGTCGATATTCAATAAAAAATTACATTGTTTATGATTAATTTCGTGATGTGATCACGATAAAATAATCGTTCTTTTTGAAATAAATATGATTTTTACACTACACAATCATGACTTTCTTTCAGTGATGTTTGAGTCTCGGCGGTCTGGTTCATGCGTTGACGGTATGCGAGTGCTGATTAGCGCCGCGTTGATAATGCTGAAAACCGGGCGTTAAATTCCCAAGTTATACGGGATGTTGAAAGCGTGACTTTGGTTATGTGGGTCCCGTGTTATACACAGCGTTTTTGAAGCTTTGTCAACATTGCGTTCTTCACTTCCAAAATGGAAACCATTCAGTCATTCCGTCTAAGTGTTATACAAATAATAGAAACATATGAGGAATTGTGTATCAGGAAGGCTAGACGGTGGGGTACACACCCAGTGCTTTCAAATCGTGTATCAGGCTTCAGCTATACTTACACGAGCTGAGCTTAGTCGAGCTGACCCGGTCCGTCGCGGAAATCCGTAGCAGTGGATAAATCTAACAGACCCGCACCATTCCGACATGTGTCGGAAGGATGCGCGCGCATTCCACCTCATCACAACTACCATGAATTGCAAAATTATCATGGACAAACAGTGGAAGAGATCGAACTTTCTTTCTGGTTTTGACCTGTGGCTATATCTGTACCCAACCCGCATGGAGTTGAGCCGAATCGACCCGATCCGGCATGCTGTCAGAGCGTGGAAAAAATTGACTCCGTCCTTGTCGACTCGGCTTGATCATGTACATTTTAAAGTACACGATAATAACTTTGAAATAAAAAATAACTACTTTCTACTGTGGCCTCTCTGGTAGCTGCGCTCCATATAACTTTGTTCGGCGTTGATAGCGCCCGCATCAATCCGCGTTGGCAACGCTCAACGCCCGGTTAACTTAAATTCGTTAGCGTTGATAGCGTTCGTGTAACATGGCCCACAGTAGTTGCATTTACCCAATTAACTGACATTAACGCGACGTTGAAAACGCGGCGATAACAGCGCTCGTATATCGTGGCCCTAAAAGGCAGAGCGCTGGAGAGCTGGCTAGACCGTCACTCAAAGTTAGTGCGGGGTGATCTTGCGGAAAGAATGTTTATATTGCACTATTGTCTGACTCAAGCCCATCACCATTCACTTTAAAGAAATATATAATGTTTCAGACTTTGTGATAGATTACAGAACTTTCATCCGTTTAGGATTTGTTGAATATATATATATATAAATATTCTGACCTGAGCTTAGTCCCCCCCCAAAGCCAAATCCTCGGTGCGCCACTGTTCCCTTATGCTGTTCAGGTGAGGTTTGTCTATTCTGACCGTTACCATTACCTGCCATATGTCTGTTAAAGTTATTTGGTGGCCTATTCTGTTGTCCACTTTGTTCCCTATTATACATATTTCCATTACTACAGTAGAACCCCTCTTAACCGGCCTCGGATCAATCGGTCCTCGGCTTAACCGGCCTATTTCAAGAAACAACAAAATCAAATATATTAACTGGCCGAAATCTCAAACATCGATTATTTGACGGACATTTCGGGATGACGCAATGTTATTTGTGCTACTGTATGTGTTAATGTTGTGGCAGGGAAAAGGGAGGAGGAGGAGCGTAACAAAGGAAGCCGCCTTGTCGATTGATTCTTGCCGCGGAAGCAAGAGGGGGATCAAATCTTGCTTCCCACGGAACTGTATTATTTTTTCTTGGAATCAATTAACCAAGCGGCATCCTTTGTTTCTCTTTCTTCATCTGTTTATTTCTCGGAACCTTTACTGAATTTCGTGAGAGCAAAAGTGCTTGAAAACAGGAGGGGAGAAAAGAAGGCGAGGGAAGTTAAAATGTTTACATGTAATTTGTTAGTGTTTGTTTGTGTGTGTATGTACAGTACATACAATAAAATCAGTTGCAATAATGTCTTATTTCCTTTATTATTTATGAAATATGTACTGTAGGTTATTTTTTAACTAAAATCTATTTTTTACGGGAACCTCGGATCAACCGGCCAAACTCGTAACCGGCCAGGGTCTCGGTCCCGACCTGACCGGTTAAGAGGGGTTCTACTGTATTTGTATTAAATGGCGGCCTATTCTGATTAAATGCCCTATTTTGTTCAAATGGTGGCCTATTATGCTGAAACGTTGGCCTATTCTGATCATATTTTTGCCTATATTGTTGAAATGGCCTATTTTGGAAAAATGTTGGCCTATTTTGATTGAACTCTTTGCGAGACATATTTGCTTCTGAACTACTATTCCTATTCTCACCAATATGTTTTTGGCTTTCTTGCTAATCCATTATAATCTTTTCTAACTTATTTAAATTATCAGGCATTGCTGCCAACAATACTAGCCTTAGGTCATTAGGTAACTGCTTAACAATATGCCTAGTAAATGTTTCCATTGGCATTGGTGGATCTAAGAATTGAGTTTGATGGAACAATCTAATAACATAATTATGTATGTGGCTAACCTGTCCTTGATATACTTTTCCTAGCATTATTTTTACTCTTAAGTTTTCCTGTTTGTCCTGAGATCAAAATCTATTTAAGAAAGCTACTTTAAATTCTGAAAAATCTCTCCACTCTTCATTATGAACATCGAACCAAATTTCTGCCTCTTCTTTAAAATATTTCCTAATTAGTACCTTTTTAAATTCCCATTTATCTTGCCTACATTTATTGAACATTTCCAAAGCATTTAAAAATGTTTTCGGATGTGGTTCCCTTTTTTCATGATAAAAATCTGGTACTACAGTTTCATTTTTTACATCACCAATCATAACCACAGAATTATTATCAAGCCTATTTTCCATATCATTTTTAAATTCTTCTAAATTACTACTTACACTCTTAAATTTGGAATTAATTCTATCAGTAAAATCTCCTTCCAAATCTTTTGTTTTTTGCTTTATCTGTTCAATATCTGTATCTACCAATATAAACTTATCATTTACTTTTTGGTCCATTTTAATTAAATTACTATCAACTTTGCTTTCAATTTCAAAACATTTATTTTCTACTACATTTACTTTACTGGTCACGCTTTTATTCACTTCTATTAATTTACTTTCAAAAGATTTGGAAACGTCATTTACTTTATTGTCAATTGATTTTATTTTTACGTTTATGCTTTTTGAAATTTCATTGAATTTTAAGTCACTCTCTGTTTTTAAATCTCTACATTCTTTACGCATAACCTCCATCTCTGTTTGGAGATTATCCAAGTTTGTATTCAATCTATCGTTATTCACTTTAATTTCTGTTTTAAAATCAATAATCTCTACTTTATTATCTTCCATTTTGAGACTTAAATTTTTTAAATTGTCATTATTTACTTTCATTTCTGTTTTAATTTCAGTCAAAAAACTCATCATCATTTCTTTAAAATTATCCCCAGCAAAGTTGTCATTTGACCTAACCTTCTTTACACTTTCGCTATCTTTCATTGTCTCATTGATCTCTGAATCCCCCACCTCATTCTGCACACTCACATTGATGGATTGATTCATATCTAGCCCTGAATCATTTACCCTACTTGCCATATTTCAAAACTGTATTCAACAATTTGAAGTTATAAGTTGTCCACCACAATGTCCCAAAGAACCTCCAAAGTCACCACGACATCCATTTCGCTTTCGTTTAACAGCCCCGCGTTTAAGGGCGCCATTTTGTAACGGATAGGTTACAAAAAATGGAAATATAAAAATATAAACTGTTAAAAAAAATGGGTTTTCGAAAAAGTTGTAAAATAAAAAAAAATGTTCAAACTAATAAAACGCTATATGTGGATTATTGTTCACCTCTCCTTTACTTCATTTATTTATTCACCTTTAAAAAGAAATCGTCGCTCATATATAACTCAAGTATTACCAAAAACTCTCCTTACTCTTTGACCTCCAAAATAAAAATTTATACACCATGTATCTCACCTTAAATCCAACGTAGAACTCCACCTTACACCTTAACGTACAACTTCACCTTACACCTTAAAACCTCATATGAAAACCTTAAAAATCATCTCCATTTAACTCTTATAAAAAAAAATTAATAATCCACATATAACTATTCTGTATGCTCTTTTGGCATTTATATATTTATGACTACCTTCAATATTATATTATGTTAACTTTACTTTCTCAGGTCTGGGTTTTTGGCTGAAAAGTACTGACTGATGGATGTATATAGTTAAATAAATGAATCTAAGACATCGTGGCGGAACAACTAATCTTTTACTCAGACATTATAGAAAAATAATTATTTACAAAAAAAAATACATTATCATCATAAGGCAAACAAGTTAAATTGTCGAAGATTTGTACAAAATATTGCTAAGCCTATCTTACAAGTATGACGCAATAGAATAAAAATGAAGCTATTTGTTAAAATGGTTAAAATTTTTAATTGCAGACTGAAATAATTAAACATTATGTCCATTACTACTCACGGAATCGTTTGAATCGATGTTTTTACCTAGGATTTTCACTCTGATTGCACTTAACTGTTCAATACACTTCTTTCATGATGCGTAGTTACCAAACCACATGGTCGAAAATTTATAAGTTTACTTTTCGTCGAACGAACACCACAAAAACAACTGCCGAAGATTGTACCAATGCTGGAACACTCCCATGTCACTTTAATACAACTTTCATCACTCCAAAGTCGAAGAAACTACATCTTTTCTTGAAAATACATACCTCTCACATCTTGTTATACGTGCAACATTACGCCATATTTACGAGTCTCTTCGGATGCAGTACAAAGCCTTCCGTATCCAAATAACTTTCATGACTACTATAATCAAGTCCATGTTCGTTCTGCGTTCCGACATACAAGCTGATATTATGACGTGCTTTTTATATATGGTTTTTCTTTTTTAATTTTATCGATAGAAAGTTACTTGAAATGTTTGTTATGCAATCATTTACCTTTCTTTTCAATTGTTGACTCCAACCGCACCACTGTTTTTAAATACCAAGAACTTTTATATAGTTTATATACGTTATACACTTTTACTGATTGATACATTTTAAGTCTGCTTTTTACTTTATTTATTAATAGTCTGCTTATTCTTTACTTTATATTTATTTAAATGATTCTACTTTAATTATTTTGCGTCACAAAAGAATTTATACATGTATATAAGAATTATAAATGTTTATCATTATATATTGCGTTTTTTATTTTTAATCAGACCACACCTCTATGTTTTTAGTCATTATGGGTATTTGTTATTTTTGTGTCATCACATAATATTCTTGTTACATGGCTGTTAGTGTTACAGATAGCCCTGTTCATGAAAGAAATTCATGGAATTTACTTTCATGAACACCAAAAACACCACAGTCCATGTAACAAAAAAAAATTTTACAAGAAAAAAAAATTTTAAGTTTCAAAGAAATCTGGTCTTCACAGTATTAAAATTTTTTTTTAAAAAATTACAAGTTATGTTTATTTATTATTAATATTTAAAAATCCAAATCATAGTTCTTATTTTTTTTTAAATTTGTTTGCCAAAATTTATATTTAAATCAAATATTAGTTGCCACAAAAAAAATCAAAATTCAAAAAACCAAAAAGTCATGATTGTCAACACAAAACAATCAAACATCAAAATCAAATATCAAAATCAAATAATATTCAAGATATAATTACACATCAAAATCAAGTTTCACAATCAAAAATTACAATCAAAATATTACTGAAAAATCAAATACACATCATTATTCATCATCAAAACTGTCAATCAAAAATTGTACACCATTGAAATTATTTAAGTATTAGAGTTCTCATTGTTCATCACTCAACATTATTAGGTTCAAATTATTCACAAATCAAAAATTATTATACATCATTTACAAATCAAAATTCGCTCATTAATCAAAAATTACACATCATTAATCACTACGGCAACAAATAAAATAAACTCATCTCCAACTTGTGACAATTCTTTACTCAATCATTCTTAATTAACACATTTTAAATAACCATTCATACCACAAATCAAATCCTTTACAAACATTTAAAATTTACATTTATATACACTCATACAAATTTATCACACTATACCTGCATATCAAATTGTGAATGACCACCTTTCAAAATGGCAATGACCCCCTCTTAAACAACGTATATGGATCATTCCATCAGAGTGCAACAACCAGACAAGAAATGGAGAAAATTAATTATATAGTAGAAAAATTAGTTTGTGATGGTGTGCGTCAGCAAACACCATCCTTACAGCTATGGAGGTTTATGACACCAGCAAACATAAATCACTGATGTTCACCTTGGTAGGTGAATCAGCTACTTGGCCGTTTTTTAAAGGACGCCGTACCTTGAAATCACCAGACATGACCCAACATTGCTATCTCTATGACCCGCAATGATGACGCGTTGAGCCATGCCTGGCTACAACACACAAACTTGGATTAAATTGTCTATAAATTCACAGCTATTCATTATAAGAATATATACAACATGCTTATCTATCTATGTTATCATAAATTATCAACTAACACCCAACACAAGTATTAAGGCGTAGCAAGGTTCGTCGAAACATAGAATTTTCGCAGTTCCACCACATTATAGGTGCCTATCTCCTCTCCAGTCTCTACCTCCTCTAAAACATAAGCGTTCTCCATCTTTCTCGCTTTTACCTTATATGGACCTCTATACAAAAGAAAGAACTTCTTTATCTCTTTTTTAAGATGCGATGATAAATAGTGATTCTTCACCAATACTAAATCTCCTACTTCATAAACTATGGGTTTTACATTTTTGTCATGCAATCTTTTGCGTTGATCAGCTTTCAGCTTAAGATGTCTCCTCACCAATGCTAATCTTTCATCATTATCTATTTCGCTTTCATCTGGACTTTCAACCAAATTTCTATATATTCTCGGACATTTCCGTTGATACATAATCTCATAAGGTGCAAAGTTTGTAGAGTCATGTATTGAATAGTTTATACATCTTTCTATGAACGACACATAATCAGGCCATTTGTTATGCTGTTCGTTTACGTAGATCCGAAATATCTTTCCTAACTCCCTCATGCATCTTTCGCTGGGATTGCTTTGAGGATGATATACAGATGTGTGCCTAATATGAATGCCTTCCCATCCTAAAATATCGTACCATAGATTTGATTGAAATTGACTGCCATGGTCACTTAGAATGACATTCGGTTTCCCTACTTCTACCATATAACATTGTGTTATCTTTTCTGCCAAAACTTTTGAGATTGCCCTTTTTACTGGATACAACTTAACAAATTTAGAAAAAACATCCAACACGACAAAAATATACTTAACGCCTCCCCTCCCAACGGGCAACTCTCCAAATAAATCAACCGCGACCAAATCTAATGGCTTATCCGGTATTATGTTTTTCATCAATCCCTCTTGTTTCTGATTACTAATTTTGCTTTTCTGACAAAGTACACATCCCCTTAACTTATTTTTAATAATTTTTTCCATTTTCGGAAAACTAAATGTTTCTCTTAAGATACGGTAACACTTGCTGCTGCCAATGTGACCGTACCTTTCATGACAGTCATCTATCACACTATCTAACATAACTGATGGTACACATATCTTATAACTATCTGAATCGTTATACCTTCTGAACAATACATCTTTGTAAATTACAAAATATTTCTTTAACTTACTATAATTTTGATCTCTATCATTTAAGGTTTCTATTATTTGTTTATATTTAACATCATTTAGCTGTTCTATTATTAAATTTTCAAACATTTTCTTAATTCTCTTATCATTAAATTTCAATTGTTTCTCTAAATTAGCATTATACACTTTTAGCACACCCTCTTCGTTCTTTCTAACCATATCTTTATTACTTGTTCTCGATAACACATCTGCAGCTACATTTTCTCTACCTGGACAATATTCTATGTCTAAATTGTATTCCTGAATGTACAACATCCACCTAAGCAATCTCCCATGAGTCAACTTACAGTTCTTCAGAAACATGAGCGCCTTATGGTCCGATCTTACTATTGTCTTATTTCCTAAAATGTAATTTCTGAACTTTTTACATCCAAATAGAATACTTAACAGTTCCTTTTCTGTTATGGTATATCTCAGCTCGAAGTCTTGCAAGCTTCTGCTAGCAAATGCTATTACCATCTTATCACCATTCTGGTGTAGTTGATATAATACAACTCCTAAATCAATATCCGAAGCATCGGTGCTCATGTAAAAAGTCTCACTAAAGTTCGGATGTTTCAGCATAACACATTTCAAGAATTCCTGTTTAATTCTGTTAAACACCTCTTTATCTGCCTCTCTCCATATCCATTGTTTCTTTGCTTTACCATTATTCCCTAACAAATGTTGAAATTGTGCCGTTAACTCTGCATAGTTTTGTCTGAATTTTCTATAATAATTACACAGACCCAAAAAACTTTGTAGCTGTTTTAAGTTTCTTGGCTCTGGAAATGATTGAATGACTCTAACTTTTTCCTCATCTGCCCTTATACCCAAATTTGAAATATGATAACCTAAAAAATTAATTTCCCTTTTACAAAAACTAGATTTACTAAGCTTTACTGTAACATTGAACTGTCTTAATCTCTCAAAAAGTCTTGCTAAATGTTCAATGTGCTCATGAAATGTTTTCGACGCTATGCAGATGTCATCGACATAAATGATAGCAAAAGATTGGACTTCTGGTCCCATGACATGGCTTAACCCTTTCTTGAACACTGAGGTACTTATATTTAAACCAAACGGTAATCTTTTGAATTGTAAATTTCGCCCATTAAAAGTAAATGCTACATATTTTCTGGATTCTGCATCCAATTCTATTTGCCAAAATCCACTTACCAAATCAATACTACTAATATAATTTACCCCCTCAAATCTTTGTAACAAGTCATCAATGTTCTCAGGTGCTTCCCTGTCAGGTAATATTAACTTATTTACTTGTCTTGCGTCTAGACATAATCTTACTGAGCCGTCCTTTTTTATGACGCATACTAAAGGATTTGAATAAGGACTGCTTGAACTTTCTAAAATATCGTTTGCTATCATTCTTTCAATTTCGCAGTGCACCGCTTCTCTTTTTGAATGAGGTACTGCATACGACCTATTTACAAATGGTTCATTTTGCTTTATATTTAATTTGGCCTTAAAATCTTTTATCTTTCCCGCTTTGTCTGAAAAAATGTCTCTATAATAATTCAAAATGGTGGCCAATTTACTTTGTTCTAATTCACTTCCCAGATTACTACTATTAATTACTTCTATTAAATTTTGTTCCCACTCTACTTCCCGATCGTTATCTACTATTTCCAAATTGTCATCACTATACATTGCCTCATTATAAAAAGAATAAACCGTGTCCTCCATTTGTGACTCTATATTATTAAACATATTTGTTTCTTCAAAAACAACATTATTTTTATTTCTACATAATTTTAAACCACACACATACACTTTTTCTTTATCAATGAATTTTGTATTTACTTCAATGTCCTCATATTTAAAATGTATTAACCTATTTTCAAAATCTATTCTGGCTTTACAACTTTCTAAAAAATCACACCCCATTATGAAATCCAAATTTAACCCACTTATTACCAAAAAATTCATTAATAAAGTTTTATTATTTATTCTAACCTCTAAACATATCTGCTTTGAAATTCTTTTGCTTCTAGTACCAGTTACTCCTGTTATTAACAAATTTGACACTGGTAGCTCCATAACCTTATTTTGACTTATTTCTACCAATTCTTTGAAAATATTTTCACTTACTACTGTAACTTCTGAACCAGAATCTACTATACAAGAATACTTTTTATTGAATACCTCTATTTCAATCTCTACTATATCACCTTTAATAGGCTTAGACTTAATTTCAGTGAAATTATTTTCATTAATTAACATATCATTTGATTCTAAATCCAAATTATTATTATTACTTTTATGTATGTGTGTCGTCAAAATTTTATTAACATTACATTCTATCGGCTTGTCCTGTTTCGACAATTTAATACCAGCCGATTGTATTATTGTCTGTGCTCGTTTCCCTTACAGTGGCGCACCGACGGGGGTGGACGAACAGGACCTGTCCCCCCCCAGAAGGTCTTTTTAGTGATGTGGATTGTATTTTAAACTAATCGATCGTTGAATACGTAGTCGATATTCAATAAAAAATTACATTGTTTATGATTAATTTCGTGATGTGATCACGATAAAATAATCGTTCTTTTTGAAATAAATATGATTTTTACACTACACAATCATGACTTTCTTTCAGTGATGTTTGAGTCTCGGCGGTCTGGTTCATGCGTTGACGGTATGCGAGTGCTGATTAGCGCCGCGTTGATAATGCTGAAAACCGGGCGTTAAATTCCCAAGTTATACGGGATGTTGAAAGCGTGACTTTGGTTATGTGGGTCCCGTGTTATACACAGCGTTTTTGAAGCTTTGTCAACATTGCGTTCTTCACTTCCAAAATGGAAACCATTCAGTCATTCCGTCTAAGTGTTATACAAATAATAGAAACATATGAGGAATTGTGTATCAGGAAGGCTAGACGGTGGGGTACACACCCAGTGCTTTCAAATCGTGTATCAGGCTTCAGCTATACTTACACGAGCTGAGCTTAGTCGAGCTGACCCGGTCCGTCGCGGAAATCCGTAGCAGTGGATAAATCTAACAGACCCGCACCATTCCGACATGTGTCGGAAGGATGCGCGCGCATTCCACCTCATCACAACTAC
>JAGFPH010018978.1:0-15747 GCA_018207615.1 Philaenus spumarius
TTGCAGAAAATAATAACACGAAATCTGTTTACCATTTAAAAGGTTTCTATAAAAATGTGTTTATACAAATATACAGAAATAAAGAAGAGTTAAATAAGGCTGGATTCGTAACTGCAACATCGATAACTAACAAAGGCAATCAGTTAAATGTTGTTTATTTGCCTAGTAAAGAGCCATTTGCATCCTTTAAAACTAACGGACTCTCGAGTTTTAAGGGAAACGTTTATCCGAAAGTGGAAGATCTACAGTTCCATAAAGGTACCTTGGAGGAAACCATCCAATATGATCAAGTCGTTGTCGACCAAGTTAATAATTCTCTTATGCAGCCGATAAATGGAAAAATAAAATTTAAAGACTGTAGTAGATTAGAGAAACTGGAAGAAGGGACAGAATTTATTATTTGTGCTATACAAGAAGTGCTCTATCGACATAGAATTCGATTTATTTTACAATTTGAAAACCTAAACACAATGTATTGTTCTAATTACTGGTTCGAAAAAGAATTAGAAAATGGAAATATAGATCTAAATTACAAGCTAAAGATTAAATTGGATAGACTTAAGGTTACACCTAATAAGAATATAGAAAGAGTTGTATTTTGTGTATAAATAAATTACCATGTAATAAAAACAACGAAATAGAAATTTGTTATAGTTAGAAAATATATTTTTTATTGGATAATAAATATAAAATTTTTATAAACTGATTGTTTTACTATGCCTTTTTTAATCTAGGTAGTTATCCTAATTAGATCTGATTTTCGACGTAGGTACAATACCTTTCTTCCAACCATACACACACATTCGTACAGCACAGCAACCAACCACATTGCTTCTTATAGAGTAGACCTAGAATCTAACCTAATATTTTGATTTTAGCTTAGATTTGTTAACAACAGTAAGCACAGGTGCCGTCGTCGTCGATGGTGACCACTATCCTGCAACCGGATTGATCGATAGTGTATTATATTTCTGTCCGACGCAAATTCCTATCGAACACCCTAGGAGTTAATATGATTTTCTTGTACACTATACGACTAATCTGACTTTTTTACTAACATGGGTTAGGCCTATGGGACTTAGTCCATTCGGTTCGGTTAAGTTCGGTCCCGTGAGGTTTCGGTTAAGTTTGGTTATATACTTTTAACGTACACCACACAATTTTGGTTCGGTCATGGAGCCCACTCGGTTCTGTTCGGGCCTCCTGTTCGGGTCCTATAAGTGTACATAGGGTTTATATGATTTTCTTATAGACTTTTATGGCTATACAGGGCTTCTATGTAAATGTTTAACCTACAAGGTAGACTAGATAGAACCTAGACCTATAGGTCAATTCTTCTTGGTTATTGTTTGTTGTTTTGGTAAGGATCTAAACTAATATTTGGATTTTAGCTTAGGTTTGTTAACAACAGTAAGCATAGGTGACGTCGTTGTCGATGGTGACCACTATCCTGCAACCGGATGGATCGATAGTGTATTATATTTCTGTCCGATGCAAATTCCTATCGAACACCCTAGGAGTTAATATGAGTTTTCTTGTACACTATACGGCTAAACCGACTTTTTTTACTAACATGGGTTATGCCTATAGGACTGAGCCCATTCGGTTCGGTTAAGTTCGGTCCCGTGAGGTTTCGGTTAAGTTTGGTTATATACTTTTAACGTACACTACACAATTTTGGTTCGCTCATGGAGCCCACTCGGTTCTGTTCGGGCCTCCTGTTCGGGTCCTATAAGTGTATATAGGGTTTATATGATTTTCTTATAGACTTTTATGACTATACAGGGCTTCTATGTAAATGTTTAACCTACAAGGTAGACTAGATAGAACCTATAGGTCAAGCCTTCTTGGTTATTGTTCGTTGTTTTGGTAAGGTGAGTTAACAACAAAGGCCTTTGTTTTTAAGTAATGTTCTCTATTTAGACTAGGTTAGTTAACAATCTACGACTGATCTTCCGTGTTAGGATAGGTTAGTTAACAACATAGATCGACTAGGTTGGGTAGCAACCAACCACGTTGCTTTAAATTACGTCTTAGGTAAGTTAACGACTTAGTCCTTCGTTATTAAGTAATGTTCCCGATTTAGACTAGTTTAGTTACAACCTGCGAAAGAACTGTTAAGTTATTATTTTCTGCTTGTGTTTGTGTAGTTAAAAACATAGCTTCTCGCTAAAGTAATGGTAGCTGTTTAGGTTAGTATAGTAAACACCTGCAACTGTTTTTTAGATTATTATATTTTGTTTCGGTTTACTTATAGGTCCAGGTTTCTAGATTAATATGTGGTGTTTTAGCTGAGGGTAGTTAACATTAAAGGCCGACTAGGCTTCGTAGAAACCTACTACGTTGCATAACTTTACATCCTAGGTTAGTTAACAACATAGTCCTTCGCTATTTACTAATGTTTAATATTTAGGCTTGGTTAGCTAACGACCAGCCAACGGTTTTGTTGGGATAGGGTTAGTTATGCTTCTAGCTTAATATTTGGTGTTTAGCTTAGGACAGTTAACAAGATAGGTCGACTAGGTTTCGTAGCAACCAACCACGCTGCATAAATTTACATAATAGGTTAGTTAACCATATAGCCCTTTGCTATTAAGTAATTCTTCCTATTTAGGATTGGTTAGCTAACGACCAGCCAATGGACTCTTATTTTAATATTTGTTGTTTGTTTTTGTTTAGGTATGGTTAGTTATGCTTCTAGCTTAATATTTGGTGTTTAGCTTAGGGTAGTTAACAAGATAGGTCGACTAGATATCGTAGCAACTGACCACGCTGTATAACTTTACGTAATAGGTTAGTTAGTTAACAACATAGTCCTTTACTATTAAGTAATTTTTCCTATTTAGGATTGGTTAGCTAACGACCAGCCAAAGGACTTCTAGGTTAATGTTTGTTGTTTGTTTTTATTTAGATAGGGTTAGTTATGCTTCTAGCTTAATATTGGTGTTTAGCTTAGGATAGTTAACAAGATAGGTCGGCTAGGTATCGTAGCAACCGATCACGTTGTATAACTTTACGTAATAGGTTAGTTAGTAAACAACATAGTCCTTTGCTATTAAGTAATTTTCCTATTTAGGATTGGTTAGCTAACGACCAGCCAATGGACTCCTATTTTAATATTTGCTGTTTGTTTTCGTTTAGGTAAGGTTAGTTATTCTTTTAGCTTAATATTTGCTGTTTAGCTTAGGATAGTTAATAAGATAGGTCGACTAGGTATCGTAGCAGCCGACCACGCTGTATTACGTAATAGGTTAGTTAGTTAACAACATAGTCCTTTGCTATTAAGTAATTTTTCCTATTTATTCTTGGTTAGCTAAAGACCAGCCAACGGACTCCTAGGTTAATATCTGTTGTTTTTTTGTTTAGGTAGGGTTAGTTATGCTTCTAACTTAATATTTGGTGTTAAGTTTAGGACAGTTAACAAGATAGGTCGACTAGGTTTCGTAGCAACCAACCATGCTGCATAACTTTACGTAATACGTTAGTTAGTTAGTTAACAAGTTAACAACACAGTCCTTCGCTATTAAGAAATCTTCCCTCTTTAGACTAGGTTAGTTACAACTTGCGAAAGGACTTTTCGGTTATTATTTCCTGTCTGGGATTGTTAAGCTAAAAACATTGTCTTCTATGTCTAGGCTTCTACAAGTCTCGTGTAAAATAGATTCAAACTACTTATCTACGTCAATCCGTGCAATGTGTATCCACCAATCACACAGTATAGTATTACACCATCCTACAGTTTAGGCCTTGACTTTTAGCTCGACATTTGCTAAGTTAGGTTAGGTAACAACTAGGCTAACATAAAAGCGTTTGCTGTTTAGGTAAGGTTAGCTAAAACATAGTGGATTCGTTAGGTTAGTTAACAACAAATGCTTCTTGGCTATTGTTTGTTGTTTATGTAAGGTTAGTTACAACATAGGTTCTTGCCAAAGTAATGCTGTATAGTTAACAACTTGCTACCTATTTTTAGGTTATTATATGCTGTTTGGGTTTACTTATAGGTCCTAGGGACTTCTAGCTTAATATGCGATGTTTTACCTTACGTTAGTTAACAATGTAGTCTTCTGCTATTAATTCATTTTCCCTATTTAGGCTCGGTTACATGTATGTGGTGTTTTAGCTTAGGTTAGTTAACATTATAGGTCGACTAGGGATCGTAGAAACTTACTACGTTGCATAACATTACGTCTTATGTTAGTTAACGACTTAGACTCCTATAAAAGCAATTGCTATTGTGGTTTTTAGCTTAGGTTAGTTAACAATATAGGTCAAATAGGTTTTGTAGAAACTTTCTATGTTGCATAATATTACGTGTTAGGTTAGTTAACGACATAGACCAGTCAAAGCTAGCAAGAGTGTCTGCAGTATTAAAGTGCTTTGAAAAGAAGAAGACTAACACTCTGACGTCACTGACCTCGAACCAGTTGACCTCACCTCCGGCCAACTTTATCTCCATTGCAAAGTCAAGCCTTGGTTTTTAGCTTAGGTTAGTTAAATTGAACAAATAACTAAATAGCTCATTAAAAAATAACATGTTTTTTGTTTTTTATTTTTATTTTATTTTATTTGACTGTAGATACTTGTAGTAATGTGGCTCTTCCAATTCCCCCACCAGGTCGGTCTTGGATTAACCGGTATGGGTAGGAGTGGGGGGAGGGTGGTACACATAGCTCTGTAATATTATCTGTATACTTTAGTAGTGTTAAAACCCTCTGAGGATGATGACCATGTCATCGAAATAATGTACATAAGGGTAACGTATTAAACATAACTTACAATTTAGTTGTTTAGTTATTGTTTTTGTTCCTTGTTTTGTGGTTCGGGGTTTTTATTTAAATCAGTGTGACTTAGGTTAGTTAAAAATATAGGTCGAATACGTTTCGTAGAAACTTACTAGGTTGCATAACATTACTTCTTAGGTCAGTTAACAACATAATCCTTTGCTATTAAGTAATTTTTCCTATGTAGAGTAGGTATGCGGTGTTTTAGCTTAGGTTAGTTAACAACTTGTAGTAATGTGGCTCTTCCCATTCCCCCACCAGGTCGGTCTTGGATTAATCGGTATGGGTAGGAGTGGGGGGGAGGGGTGGTACACGTGGCTCTGTAATATTATCTGTATACTTTAGTAGTGTTAAAACCCTCTGAGGAGGATGACCATGACATCGAAATGTACATAAGGGTAACGTATTAAACATAACTTACAATTTAGTTGTTTAGTTATTGTTTTTGTTCCTTGTTTTGTGGTTCTGGGTTTTATTTAAATCAGTGTGATTTAGGTTAGTTAAAAATATAGGTCGAATATAATCCTTTGCTATTAAGTAATTTTTCCTATGTAGGCTAGGTATGCGGTGTTTTAGCTTTGGTTAGTTAACAATATAGGCCGACTAGGTTTCGTAGAAACTTACTACGTTGCATAACATTACGTCTTAGGTTAGTTAACAACATAGACTCCTATAAAAACAATTGCTGTTGTGCTTTTTAGGTTATAACAATATAGGTCGACTAGGTTCGTAGAAGCTTACTACGTTGCATAACATTACGTCTTAGGTTAGTAACGGCGTATACTCCTATAAAAACAATTGCTATTGTGGTTTTTAGCTTAGGTTAGAACAATATAGGTCGATTATTTTTCGTAGACACTTACTACGTTGCATAACATTACGTCTTAGGTTAGTTAACGACATAGACTCCTATAAAAACAATGTCTGTCCATGTTAGTAGAAACATAGGCTTCCACGTTAAGGTTTGCGGTTTAGGTAGGGTTAACCTAACCGTAGTGGATTCTTTGTGTTAGTTAACAATAAATGCTTCTTGGTTATTGTTTGCTGTTTAGGCACAGTTAATTATTAACAACATAGCTTCTTGCTAAAATAACGCTATGTTTACAGATCGGTTACCCTCAGTTACGTTTGGGTGTTTCTACAGGCAGATCGTCATAACACTGTTCTCTATAAGGTAATTGTACATAATACTTTATACCTATCCGAATCAATCCCTGTTCGACCCCTTGTGTTATATGTTTTTACTATACACTATAACAATTTTGGGAGTTCGTTTAAGTTCGGTTAAGTTCGGGTACATTTTTTACAATACACTATAATAATTTGGGGATTTCGATTAAGTTTGGTTAAGTTATATTACGAAAGTTCGTTTGGTTAGGCTTAGTCAAGTTCGGTTTATATCATTTTCTCATACTCTACAACACATTGTTATATGTTTGATCACACATTATATTATTCTATGTAATATTTACATTTATGGTCTGACCGATGAACAACATATATGCATATACAAACACACACTAAAAAAGCGTAAGATAACTTAGATTGCCTATACCTTTTAATATTACCACTATTAAGTATTTTGGAGCACCACGTATATAGCAGTAAAAGTGTTACACACACTCAATGCTAACCGGATAAGTATAACTTAAATTGTCGATACTTTTTAATAATGCATTCAACTGTTCGTATAAAAATAATATAGATTTTAAGAATTTTGGGACACCCTGTATATATAGGAGTAAAATGTTCCACACACATATTAACGGCGTTGATATAAATTGTCGATACCTTTTAATAATGCATTATATTGATTGTATAAATTATATAGTACCGCTTTTAAGAATTTTGGGGGACCCTGTATATAGGAGAAAAATGTTACACACATATTAACTGGGATGAGATAACTTAAATTGTCGATACCTTTTAATAATACGTTATATTGTTTGTATAAATTAAATATTACTGCTTTTAAGAATTTGGGACACCCTGTATATAGAAGATAAGTGTTACTCACACACACACACACCCTCACACGCACTAACTAGGTTAGGATAACTCCGTTTTATCTTTTAATATTACATTATATTGTTCGTATAAATTAAATATTACCGCTTTTACGAATTTTGGAGCACCCTGTATATATAGGAGGCTGCGAAAATGACTGCGATAAGATGGCGACGGATTATAAAAGTAGCGACGTCGTTTAACATCGAGGATACAATGCATATACCAATTTTTCCGATCATCCAGGCGTTTTGGAACACCCTGTACATATAGGAGGCTGTAATATATCGATAAGATGGCGAACTAGGTGGCGACAGATTATAAAAGTAGCGACGTCGTTTAACATAGATGATACAATGTATGTACACATCTTTCCAATCACCCAGTCGTTTTGGAACACCCTGTACATATAGGAGGCTGCGATATATCGACAAGATGGCGAACTAGATGACGACGGATTGTAAATTTAACGCCGTCGTTTAACATTGAGTATACAATGCATATACACATCTTTCCGATCACCCAGTCGTTTTGGAACACCCTGTACATATAGGAGGTAGCGACAATGGCTGCGATAAGATGACGACGGATTGTAAATTTAACACCGTCGTTTAACATCGAGGTTACAATGTACATAAAAAAATTTCCGATCACAAAGGCGTTTTGGAACACCCTGTACATATATTAGGCTGCGATATCTCAACAAGATGGAGAACTAGATGGTGACGGATTGTAAATTTAGCAACGTCGTTTAACATCGAAGATACAATGCATATACCAATTTTTCCGATCACCCAGTCGTTTTGGAACACCCTGTACATATAGAAGGCTGTAATATATCGATAAGATGACGAACAAGGTGGCGACAGATTATAAAAGTAGCGACGTCGTTTAACATTGAGGATACAATGTATGTACACATCTTTCCGATCACTCAGTCGTTTTGGAACATCCTGTACATATAGGGCGCTGCGACAATGGCTGCGATATACTCCCAAATATTACAACACTGCAATCTGCTACACTTATGTACTCAACTTAAATATAGTAAACTAGAAATGTCGTCATGGCTCAAACGGCAAAGGCGTCTGTTTCTCGTACCAAACTCCATAGGTTCGAATCACCCTTCTGTACTAACGTTTTTAAATAAAAAGAAATAATCTAAATAAATATTGGTCACGTGGGACTGCAAAGATGGCGAAATCTCAGAAAAGCTGATTTATTCTGTTTTAAAAAGAAAATAATTTAATTTAATTTAATTTAGAAAATAAAAAAATAAAGATGGCGGAAACAGTGGCCGGCGTCGGCGCCTCAAAGTTCACCCTCAACGCTCATGTTACTCTCCTCAAGGTCAACACCTCACACACGTTAACTATCCTCAAGGTCAACATCTCACACACGTTACACTGCTCAAAGGTCAAGGTCAAGGTCAAGGTTGTGCCAAATCTGGGCCTACTCTACTCTCTACACAAGTCACAAGTGTGTTTGAATGATCAATAGGTTGTATTGTAAATCTTGTTAATTTCTTATGTATGTTTTCAGTTTCAGGTTACTTTTTTAATTTTCAATTAATTACATGTATAGGCTATGGTGTATTTCTTTTTGTAAAAAAAATAATGAACACACTTTTACTATTTTTACATTTGGCAAAGCTGTTATCACTAAAGTATAATATATCGTATTCTCATGCAGTTTCAAAATGGCCGATCACTAATGTCATCAATTGATGTGAGAGATTTTCTTTCATTAATTTAAAATATTTATTTATATGTTTTTTTTAGTTTTCACTTGAATGAAATAAAATGAAATGAAAATGATTTATTTTTAGTTTCTACTAGGCCTACATCAATTTACTTACATGAATTTATTTTTGTACTAAAGAATAATCCCTGCATGGGCTTAAGCTCTGAGCAACTGAGTTTGTTGCTTATGAGTTTGGCAATGTGATTCAAGCTATTTCATGGCAGGCAAGGTAATTTTATTTAGCTTATTTATATTATTCTGAAGGTGGCAGTGTAGTAGTACTATACAGTTAGAGAGAGGTAGAGCCAAGCGACAAAACAAATAGCAAGAGAAACAAAACGAACAAGATGAGAAGAAAAAAATAACAATATGACAAAATAAGAAGGTACAGTAATAAAAAAAGTGAAAAAGTATGCAAGGCTGCTTTTTTAACTGTAGGCCTAGCCTACACATTGATGTACTCAGCATCACATATAAATATATATACATGTATATATATACACATATATTTACATATACATACATAATTAGATACATTAACACAGATATACGCAAAAACATAATATATAGTACATCCATATGCACCCCCCCCCCCACCCGTATGCAACCCAGGAACTCCATACAAACGCAAATAGTCCATATTATATCCACTCCTGTATCCATATACACCAAACACACAAGTACTTCAAGTATTTATATAAAAAATGTAGCAATTTACATTTACATTACCGAGATATTATCCAAGTTACCGAACATCAATGTTTGATTCGCAGCTCAAAGTCACTTGGAATTTTAATTAAAAATTTAAGTAAGACTTGACTCTGTCAAGAACTCGCATTATATAATTATCTCAATTGTATACATGAATGTTGCTGATAACTTAAGTATGCTTAACAAATTTTAATTTCAGAAGTTTAAGAAATATATTTCTACTAACTGGCTTCTCGATTTGGAAAGGGACGCTGCTGAGAATGTCATTGTATCCATCTACAGATAGAAAATTTATTTACTCTCGTCCATTAACATTTTATCTTATCTATCTTACTAATATTTTGAATACTTAGTGTGTTATAATTTGTTGACCTGGGGAGTTATCGGTCCGATTTTGACTTGGATTCCTCCGTTTGGTACTTCTAACTCAAACCTGTTTTATATTTAAACTTTCTTGAGTGTACCACCATAGGTCTAAAAGTAGAGTAGAGGTGATAAGACTTCCTTGTTGTTGCTATCTCAAATGCGACTCGTGCCCACGCACAGGCATTAGTCTTCTCTGGGCAGAATTTCCTTGTCAGTATATTATACTTAAATGTATTTGTTTATGTGTGTATAAAGAAATAACGGTTTTCCTTCTGCAGTTGGCAATGAGCTAGGCGGGTGAAGTAGCCATTCATAACGCTCTGTAGCATCTCAGCACTTATACTATCTAGTGTGGAGTGTCGGAGTTTTTCTTATAAAGTTAATGCCAATAAGTAAAATTAAGCCATTTTCAAAAACCCAATATTGTAACTTTAAACTGTCACCATTTTGTGTAGGGTGAACCTTTTGATGTCTGATTTGCGGCATTGTGTTCTCCTAAGATATAACTTTAATTTGATGTACAACTCCGACCTATGCTTCTATTTAAGATTTTCCTCCGATTCCTTGCGGGCCGCCCCCCTAAGGTGATAAAACAATTATAGAATAATTGCTTCAAAAATTAGTTGTTTTGGTAGAAAAAGGTTTGTACCAAGTTGTGTTGCGTGTTCTGCAATGGTTATGAAAATATGATGCCCTTCGCATACTTTTCAGAGAACCTGTATATACAATTTTTAATGATATCCCTAAACGTATTCTGGTAACCATGATCAGTGCTCATTTACTACTCTCGACCGTAGGTTTCACCATGAGAGTCACTGCATAACTCATTTTTCCTGTGGAGTTTCGTTAAACAAATTTATTAAAATAATCCAGGATTTGATATAGGCTACAGTAGTAGATATAATGGGGATATGGGCCGACAAACAAACAAACCAAAGGTCACGGTCCAAAGGTCAACCTGGGAATAGCGCTAATTTTTGGCTTCTTAAGTAAACAAAGATAAGATAAGTAAACAAAGATAAGGATTGTGTCAACAAAGATAAGGATTAAGTAAACAAAGATAAGTATTAAGTAAACAGTCCAAAGGTCATAGATAATAAATAGTGCTAATTTTTGACTCCTTGTGTCAACAAAGATAAGGTAAGTAAATAATTAGTCTATTGCTCAAAGTTCAACCGGAGTTTGGTCCAGTATGTCAACAAAGATAAGATAAGATAAGTAAACAAAGATAAGAAATAATTCTAATTTTGGCTTCTTGTGCCAACAAAGATAAGGTAAGTAAATAATTAGTCTATCGCTCAAAGTTCAACCGGGGTCTGGACCAATATGTCAACAAATCAAAGTAAATATTAATTAATGTAAATAATTAGTCTGTCGCTCAAAGTTCAACCGGGGTTTGGTCCAATGGTTCAACAAATCTAATCAAATAAGAGATTAAGTTATGTAAATAATTAGTCTAATGATCAAAGTTTAACAGTTTGGCCCAATGAGTAATCTAGGTCAACGACTTAGTGAATCATTTAGTAAATTTCCATTCGAACAATGTTCAATTCGTTATCTATTAGTCACTCAGTACTTTTCCACCCCGGGTTTACGCGGGTATGTTAAATTATTCGATAACTTTAAATTAGTCATTCAGTACTAATTCAGTCATCCACCACCGGTTTTACGCGCGATTTTTAAATTATTCGTTATCTTTAAATGAGTCATTTTAAACGAGCGATTTTTAAATTATCTAACTTAAATTAATCATAACGCGCGATTTTTTAATTATTTTACAGATTTTTTAATTAATCATAACCCGCGATTTTTTAAATATTTTACACTATCTAACTTAAATTAGTCAAAAGGGCTATTTTTAAAATTATATAGAATTTTATCTAATGATTCATCTTTTAACGCCACACACGCACGAATTTCAATTTATTTTACATTATCTATCTTTAAATGAGTGATATAGGGTAAAATTTTAGATTACTGTACTTCCACGATCATAGTTTCCACGACCCCCCCCCCACTCCTCCCGAAGATATCCGAATATACCCGAAATTTTCCAAAGATAGTTATAATTAAGATCGTCTAATTTCTAAAAGTATGACACGAATAACTATAAATATAACAGGGAATGTGACACAGATTAAAATATTAGAGGAAAAGTATATTAATTTATTGTTTCCGAAAACAGTTCCAATGATTTTTATAACGACCACCAGTTTATAAAATATATAGAATGCCATCTAAACTCTTTAAATTTTTATATTTCCCGATTTATTATGTATTAAAAGTTTTTTTAAATATATTTAAAAATGTTTTATAAATTAAATCATATAAATAATTTTAATTCAACCATTTGGATACGTAAGAAAAATTGATAAAAGTGTAAAATTATTATGTAAATTAAACTATTTGTTTAATAAATCTCAAGTTTTGGTTTCAAAATGAATTTTATATAGAACGAAATAGAAAAATCAGTGCACAGGATACGAAAAGTCTATTTGGATACGAAAAATGTGTAAAAATGTATAATAATTTAACGTAAATGAATCTATTTGTTAAATTATTTTTAGTAAATCTCAAGTTTTGGTTTCAAAGTGACTTTTATGTAGCAGAAAAAAGAAAAATTAAACTTATATAAATGAAAAAATGTAAAAAAAAGTGTACAGTAATTAACGTCAATTAGTCTCTTTGATTATTTATTTTTAATCAATCACAAGTTTTGGTTTCAAAATGACTTTTATGTAGCAGAAATTAGAAAAGTGAAATATGAATAATATAAATAGAAGTTTAAGA
Source organism: Philaenus spumarius (assembly GCA_018207615.1). Taxonomy (NCBI): domain Eukaryota; kingdom Metazoa; phylum Arthropoda; class Insecta; order Hemiptera; family Aphrophoridae; genus Philaenus; species Philaenus spumarius. The sequence goes on from JAGFPH010018978.1 coordinate 12,399, forward strand.
ACTTAAAACAATAATAAACGTGTTATTACATTTATAAAGAAATATTATTTCCCATTTCAAATTTTTATATTTCCCAATTTATTATTTACAAAAAGTTTTCAAAATATATTTAAAACTGATTTCTTAATAAATAGTAAACATAAATATTTCTATTTCCACCACTTTGATGGAAAAAATATAAACCACTCCACTTGGATACTTAAAAAGAATTTATAAAAGTGTACAATAATTAACATAAATGAATCTATTTGATTAATTACTTTTAATAAATTTTAAGTTTTGGTTTCAAAATTACTTTTATGTAGAAGAAAATAGAAAAATGAAGTTTATAAAAATGAAAAAATGCATAAAAGTGCAAAATAATCAACGTAAATGAATCGATTTGTTTATTTATTTTTAGTAAATCTCAAGTTTTGGTTTCAAAATGTCTTTTATGTAGAAGAAAATAGAAATATAAATGCACAGAACAATAATGAACTTGTGTTATTACATTTGTAAACAAATATTATTCCCCATTTCAAATTTTTATATTTTCCCGATTTATTATTTACTAAAAGTTTTAAAAATATATTTAAAACTGATTTCTTAATTAGAAAACATAAATATTTCTATTTCCACCACTTTGATGAAAAAAATATAGCCCCGTCCACTTGGATACTTAAGAAAAAATTTATAAAAGTGTACGATAATTAAAGTAAATTAATCTATGTGTTTAATTAGTTTTAATAAATTTAAATTTTTGGATTCAAAATGACTTTTATGTAGAAGAAAATAAAAAATTTTATTTATAAAAGTACAATATTTAACGTAAATGAATATATTTGTTTAATTATTTTTAATAAATCACAAGTTTTGGTTTAAAAATGACTTTTATGTAGTAGAAACGAGAAAAATGAAATATGAATAATATAAGTGCACAGAAGATTAAGAACTTAAAACAATAATAAACTTGTGTTATTACATTTGTAAAGAAATATTATTTCCCATTTAAAATATGTATTATTTCCCGATTTATTATTTACTAAAAGTTTTCGAAATATATTTAAACAATATTTTCTAAAGTAAATCACATAAAACTTATGAATAAATACTTTAAAAATTATAAAGTATTTTAATTTATTGTTTCCAATAGCAGTTCCAATGATTTTTACTATCCCCACTAGTTTATAAAATATATAGAACGCCATCTAAACGCTTTAAAATTTTATATTTCCCGTTTTATTATGTACTAAAGTTATTCAAAATATGTTTAAAGTTGTTTTCTAAAGTAAATCGTATACATAATTCTAATTCCACCACTTTGATGGACAAATACAGTCCCTTCAGCTTGGATACTTTAACAAAATGTATAAAAGTGCTAAATAATTAATGTAAATTAGTCTAAAATAAGTTTAAATACCATGGACGTTATATGTATTATTTTTAGTTAATCACAAGTTTTGGTTACAAAATTACTTTTAGGTTCTATAAATTAGAAAAGTGAAATATAAATATGGATACTTAAGAAAAATGTATAAAAGTGCTAAATAAAATTAATGTAAATTAGTGTATATGTTTAAATATCATGGACCTTATATGTATTATTTAATCAATCACAATTTTTTGTTCAAAATTACTTTTATGTACCAAAAAATAGAAAAGTGACATATGAATATAAGCGCAAGAAGTTTAAGTAGGCCTGCCGTATATTATTACATTTGTAAAGAAATTTCATTACAAATTTGTATTATTTCCTTGACAAGATACAAGTATTTCTAAAATGATTACACAAACAACTCTAAAATATATAACTTGGAATATGACACAGATTAAAAATATTAGAGGAAAAGTATATTAATTTATTGTTTCCAGCAGCATTTCCAATGATTTTTATTATGCGCACTAGTTTATAAAGTATATAGATATTTCTAAAATCATTCATATTCGGTAAATATTAAAATATACAACTTCGAGTATATAAATTCTTAAGGCATGGAATAATTCATCTGACATTAAAAGTAGTAATTAGAAGTTAAACATATTTAACAAGAGCAAAACTATTATCAGTTTAATTTTTAAAGTTTTAACATTAAGAACTAAGAATAGATGCAAGAAGAAAAAAAAAGAAGTTTTATATAAGTAAGAGAATTTGATGGAAAACCCCTTAATAATATTATTACTTTTGAAAACTGAGTTTATATAATTATTATTCTTATACTTTAACATTGAGAAAAATCGTTATCATGGTCAAATTATAAACTTCCATAACTAAAAGAAAAATAATTATTCAAATTATACAATATATTAAACATTGTCTTAACAGTTTATTAACCAACTCTTTTAAAAAACATATTTGAAAAAATTTTTAGAAATGTTTCTCTTTTAGGATCTATGACAAATTTATTAGTCTAGATTGAAAATCATACATAGTTATATATAAAATACATTATTCTGAAAAATAATATAAAATAAATAAATAGAATAAAGCGAAAGATTAGAAATTTTAAAGTTATACCTATTGTAAATAATAAAATAGCTTTAAAACAACGTGTAATAAAAATATATTGTACAATTTAAGTCTACAATAGTTATGTATTTATTTAATACGTATGATATTTCTTTTTTATGAATTTATATTTCTCAACCACGAAATTTATATGCATAAACAATGTTAGACTTTTAAAATATTTTTACAAATACAGCATTCACCAAATCAAATTACCAACATATCTAAAATACGGCATATTGTGTTAAATAATAACCATTTAAATAATACTGTAAGTCATAACTTAAGTTATTTAAATACAATCGGAACTCTCCGTAAGACAAAACACAATTTGTAATAATTTTTCTAAATATATATTTTCTATACAACAAAGAGTTTTGTAATATATTATGGTGTTGCACGTAATAGCAATAATTTTATAATATTAAACACTTAACAGATATATATTTGAAAAAGGTTTTAACACATAAGCATTTTAAAGAATTCAAGAAATCTTATATTTATAGAAAATTATCAAAACAGAAACATTGTATTTTTTGACAACGAATGACACTGTACTATAAATCCACAACCTCGTTTAAAAATGCCAGTAATATTTGATCAATAGTTTTGTTTTGACAGACTACTGTAATAGGGAAAACATAAAAATAGATAAAGTTATTGTTTTTAAAATTATATAAATATGTTTTTTACGAAAATCACCAAACGTCTATATTTTTAAATGGTGTTGTGAAAATATTATATCGCATGATGAAACATATGCATTACAATATCGAGGAAATGCAATAAATATTATGTAAATTTGGTACAAAATTTTCACATTATTATGTTTTATATAGTTTCTGAACATAGAATACAAACTTA
>JAGFPH010018980.1:0-15745 GCA_018207615.1 Philaenus spumarius
CTTATTCTAACAAATACAATTAAAGCACAAATAATCGTTACGTCAGTTCTCGACTTAATTTAACTTTTGGTTAATTTTAACCATAGGTTAAATCGAGCCGACCACAATGGCCGCCAATTTTACAACGAAAAGCTTGTTTTTCTGGAAACGTTCCGCTACTTTGTTGGGAACGCCAAGCTCTGTTGCAAAATAAATTACTATCATCTACTGGGAGACAATGGATACTCTTTTCTGTTCGCCTAGGTGAAGCAACTTGTTGCCAAATATTTAATTTACTAAATATTTTGACCAAAAAAAATTGTATTTAACTCCCAGTAATTTAACACACTAGCTCAAATAAACTGACTCTCTTTTACTTTCTGTAAACCTCAGAGTTGTAAGTACACTGGAACTAACCTTGTAACGTAAATTATCTGTGCTTTCGTTTAACTTATAATTTAAGCAAATTCTAATATCTGAATACATGGGATACACTATTGGATGTGCGAGACAGGTAACATAAAATCAAATTAATTCTGTTCTGCAAAATAAAAACTTTGAATTTATTACTTCTAAATTCAAACAGAAATTTAAAAAAAAAAAACACAAAATATTTAAATTCTTTGGTAATTTTTACCTTATGCAATTAATTCAAAAATAATTAACTTAATCTAAAATGGCAGAACTTTCTATGAATTTACTTACTTTGAAAATTGCTTTTATTCTATTTATAATATTAATTAATTAAATCTCTTTATTATTAAATATTATTATTTTTAAACTTTTACTTTAATCAAATTTTAATTTAATTTAATGCATGCAACTTGATACACCACAAGATTAATACAATTACTAACCCAGTATAATAAATAAATTAAATGAATTTACTCAGGCAAAATTTTAGGGAAAATCTGCAACGTATTTTCGCTTTTCACAGACCTTATAAGTTGTAGCTGTATGTCCTTCGATTGGAGTCACAAGTTGTCTCGTGCCTGTGAATTACAGATGTTTTCTTTCTGGAAGTTGGCAGATGGTCCTAGGTCCGTTCGTCTGGTTATCCCACGATGTCTAGAAGCTCAATCACGATTTTTGTAAAAAGAAAGAGATAGACCGAGAGTCGCTGGGTACCCTGTATTTATACCCAGTTTCCCTCCGAATCAGGTATGGCCTCGCTGGTATTTTGCACCCTTTTGTCGCATCCTCCAATTTGCAATTTATAAAAGATTTTGTTTTCCTTTGCTATAGTATTAATTATTTTAATGACTTTTTCCTTTATCATTTCTTTACTTTTTAATTATTTTAATTAAACAAATATTTTTTTAGTTGATTTCTCAGTTCCTAAACTTTGGCTATCCCACATCCCCTCTTCTCTCCATTCTCCCTTGCGCTGAGATATGCCGCGTTTTCCTAGTCGTTTCTTCTATTGTTCTTGGATTTTCTTTAATAAATTTACTAATTTCCATCGGATTTTCCTGCTACTTGGATTTTCTTTCTTCCCACATCTTCTTCTTTACGCACGAACTCGAATGGTAGTTGTAGGGCGTTTCGTTTGCATTTTCGCGTGTCCCGACCGCTTTCCACAGATTTTCGCCACGAAGTCTTCCATTTTCCGACGATTTCCTTTTCTGCCGTTATTTTTCTTGTGGTTTAATGTTACTAGCCGCAGTCTCGCTTCTTTTGACCTTATTTCCTGGTTTTTCTTGGACTTAGCAGTTTTACGAATTTACTCTATTTGTTCTTTACTTTATATTACCGAAATTAATTTTATATACTGGATCATTATACAATTTATTTAGCTACTAATCAATTTTAATTATTTATGGACTTTAAATCTTTATTTTACCTTAACTTTTGTTCTTAAAGGTTTTACAATTGTCACCTTTCCATTCAAATTATGTTTAACTTTTTCTTTTAATTTTCCATTAAAACTTTACTTAAATAATACTTTGTATACATTATATTTAAAATAACTTTATTTTTTATGTACTTTTTTACTATACAAAATTCGCCACTTTAAAGCATTTTCTTTAATATTAATATTATGACCTTTTGTCATATGACATTTATTTTTTGGAATTTTTTCCTGAATCCAAAAATGCCCTTACTTTTGGATTTTGAGTTAAATTGAATTTTTTGTTTAACTTTGAACGCATATTACGTAAGCAATTTCCCTTATTACGTTTCAGGAATTAGATGCCCAATACATAAGCGTTTAGCGTAATGCATTGACCACATAAATCCACTAATTCACAAATTCCTAAATCCCGGCTATCCCCTCAGAAATCAGATAATTTCGGCTAAGTTACTTTTGCCGTTTTCCGCCAGCTAACTCTCATCTTGCCCTGACTTGCATTTCTATGACCTACATACGTATGATGCCCGTAGTAGTCTAGAAAGATTGAATTATTCAAAAAAATAATCGAAAAATTCAAAATTTCGGGAATTGCACGGACATTTTCCGCTGCAATATATATACATGGCTCGGCCTAGGAATAAGGAACATTCATGCAAAAAAATCATCAAAATCGGTCAAAGCGTTTGGCCATAATCGTGAGACAGACACACAGACGATATGCCTAACGGTCGAATTAAAACGGAGACCTCGCTTACGCTCGGTCAATTAAATTATTTTAAATAATTTTTGTATGTTCATTCAAAAAAGTAGGAAATAGATCTAAAATTTTGGGCTGTGAATCCCCTAGCAAAAGGTTATCACCCCGTGTTTTGCAAGATTTTTCAAGTAGACTACCAGGTCCATTTTGGTATATTTTCAAAATATATCTAGGTACATGTCTAGAGATATGTTTAGAGATATTAATTATTACTAATTAGTTGACGATGACGTCATTTTTAGGATCTTGCAGTCATAAAGTTTAGAAATTAGTTAGTGCGAAGCAGATAACTTATTTGAAAGACATTATTTTAATAAATAAATTATAAGTATAATCCTGAAGTTATTTTGGTAACAAAATATTGTTCTGGAATAAAATTATTTATTAAATTTATTTTAAAACAATTTAGTAAATATATGTACTACTCCTAAATTTTAACTAAATAGATCCTATTGTTTTATTTTGATATAACATATTGCGCAATTTAGTATATACATTCTTGTTTGCTAAATTCTTTAAACAAGCTTTGTTACATGCAAGCCCTGCATTTAATTAACTCTAAATTTGGTTTTTATTTTATTTGTTTTGTGATAAATGTATTTATTAAAATAACAAAAACTTGTATACCAACTAAATACTTTACAAATACGTCGAAGACGCATATAATTATACTAGTATGGGTAATCCTAATGCATTAATGGAGAAGGAAGAAATTTGAAAAATTCTTTTCAATAATACAATTCACGAATTTAAATGAGTTTTGAAAGCATATGTTTAAATTAGTATACGTGGTTGGATAGCTTAAAGTACAATATTATATAAAAACAATAATAAACAGTTATTTTTTGATGATTTTGTTAAATCCTATACTCTAATACGAGCAATGTCTGTTTGTACGTACGAGCAATCTCGAGATCTAGCGGAAGGAATTTTTTGTTGAAAGTTTGGGGTTAGAGGCTTATGGATCTGAAAAATCGATTGGTGAAAACCGCTACCTCAGGAAAACTTGTATTTGTCTAAACAACTCATTTGAAAATTGAAAATACATATGTTTATTGACTATAATAATAACAGTAATCAGCTGTTTCCTACAATATTTCCATTATCAGCTGATTTCAACACCAAACGTAACTAAAACATTAATTTTGTGCTGTTATTAACCGTTCTAAAACCATTTTCAACAGTTTCTTCATTATTTATATTCTATAAAGGTAATATAAATTATCCAATCATTATAATTATCATTCGTTATTTCTAAAATACATAAACAAATTCAGTATGTGATTCGTATTTGCATACATTTTCCTAAAAAAAAGTACTGAGCGATGCTCGGTCGCACAAGTACTGTATATTTTATATGAAATAAGTTTCCCTAAGAATTTACTATTTACGTAAATATCATAATCGTGTCTGAATGTTAGTTAAAAATGTATTGTATATAATATGTCATGTGCATATATATATGCCTCGTCTGTACTACGAACACAAATTGTGTAAGTTAAATTGATGAGGAGATGGTATTGTGATAATCAAAAACAGCTGAAAGTTTCTTCAACCAAACAAACGCAAAGCTGCAGGAGCGTCTACAGCTGCGTTTGATATTTGATTAAAGGATTTACAAACGAATTTCTGCAAATTATTTAAAACAGCAGCCACATAGATAAATAACGGTTTAAATATATTGTTTTAGGTAAATATATATTTTTGTTTAATGCCATCAGTTATTCAATTTACTAATTACTTTGGAAAATAATATTCAATACTGAAGAACTAAATCGGCATGTACTGTCGTGGTGTATATATCCTTTTTTTAAATGAGTTTTTACCCCCCACCCATTAACCGCTCTGTCATTTTATGATACAAATAAATAATTTTTTTCTTTAGAATTCATAGTAAAATCTCCCTTTCCTACACTCGATTCCACGTTCACCATACAGTACAGAACGCCCATAAGCCATGTTATCCAAATGACAGTCAACTAAAAAAACATCAACTCCCATGCAATTCGCACGACAATAAACGTGATGTTCCCAGTAATGGTAGTAGCATGTCTATCTCCAGTAAGACCTGTACTGCACGGTGAACGTGGAATTGAGTGTATTTATAAACATGTTTGTGTTATTAAGGTGTCTCCGGACTTTTGCTTATTCTTGGTATATAATTATAATTTAAGTTTAGTTTTGTCTTATTACCAATTATTTTTACAATCATTTAATTGAAACATATAGTTTCAATGTATTTTTTTATTCCACAATTGCTTGAGTGTCTTATGATAGTGTTTCAGCTGTAGTATACAATACAACAAACCATAGGAGGTTACCCATATACGCCAAGAATTAAATGTAATACAATAAATCGTATTTAACTTGTGTGACATTTAAACTAGTGGTAAACATTTACTTTAAATTGCCAATTGATTTCTAAGGGAATTTGAAATAATATGAAAGAACACGTCTAACTGATTGTAAAAACAACATAAATATTACCCGGAAATTAAATTTGTAGGAAATGTGAAGGAAATAAAACTTGAAATTATATAGGATAGGTTTCAACTTTCCCGTAATATTTCACGTCATTATAAAAAAATAAATCACTTCACATACACAAAACACGTAAGAAATAAATAAACTAATCAATATTAATCCCAAAAGTACCCCCAAAACAAGAAAATTAAAAGAATAATGTAACAAAACGTTAATAACGGAAACTATAAGAACGTACCATTAAAAGAACAATAGAAACTACAATATAACTAAAAAATATAATTAAAATGGAATTTCATCAACGTTGCCTAATTGAACAACGTTATTGTACTGAATGGGGTGTGTATAAATCGGTGACCTGTGGACTAGTAAATGTGACCGCAGCATTGAATCTCATTGGTTCCGTAATAAATTAGCCAAATTTCGTTATTATCACATTATATAATTTAAATTTTTAATAAACATAAAAGGTTCTAACCTATAGTATTTAGTACAGTATGTTTACTTTTTACTTACTCTGGCCGATAACAGTATGATTACTTCGTTATTATCACATTATGCAATAAAATGTTTTTTTTACACCTAAAAGGTTCTAACCTATATTACTTCGTCACATAATGTTTACTTTTTACTTACTCTGGCCGATAACAGTATGATAATATTTCGTTATTATCACATTATATAATTAAAATTTAAAAAAAACAAAAAAACGTAAAAGGTTCTAACCTATGGTATTTAGTCACAGTATGTTTACTTAGTTGAGTTGGTTAAACTGTTCGTTTCTATACAAAAAAGAACAAGACAAATCTGGCAACGCTGGGAGAACGCTGAGAAAAACGTGTCGGCTCTTTACAATGTAAAATTCCCATAATTAACATTTGATTTGAAAGTTTTTAATATTGTTGAAGATGGTTAAATACTGCTTTCCCGGCATCAGTGAAGTGTATAAATACTATATTTATAAAGAAATAAGTTAAGATTTGCGTATTTATAGTAGTTTCGATTGACAAGCTAAATTAACCAAATACCAAACTATTTTGTTCACGTTTGGAATAGACTTTTGTTTCCAAATATTAATAATAATACGTTTTCAAAAATCTATTTCAAATTTGTTTCAATGCAAACATGACAGGGGCGTAGCAGTTCGTTAAATGCGCTTTTAATTGATGGACCTTACACGGTAATTCGTGGTAAGTACTTTTAAACCATCGTTTTGATACTATTTCCAACCCAAATATAAATCTTAAAATATCGAGAAAATCTATTTCGGTATTCACATCTGTGTTCAGTGATTGAATTAATTCTGCACAGCTGCACAAGGCACACCAGTATACGCACGAACGCACATTATAAGCACTAACCTATATAAAGCTGCTTGTAGACACTTACTGACACAATGGGCTTACATGGTGGGGCAAAAGTCTGTAGTATCATTTTCATCTATGTTGCTATTTAAATAGAAGGTTTAAAAATAATTTCGTTTTACTTGCTTAACTATTTCCAACTGATAAACCATTTTTACTGTAGTTTATTTACCTCCAGCGCAAAGATTTATTGACACTCAAACTGTATAAATTCATCCTCCCTTCAATAAGTTTTAAAATGTTGAACTATTCGACGTTTAAATCTCTACGCTGGTTTTGTAGATTTCATATAGTATTTTAAAACTATTGTTTACGAAATGGGATTCAAACATATAATTTAACTAACTACAACTACCAGATAACAATAGAAATGTTTTACTGTTTTTGTAGAAGACTAAACTGATATGTAAATTAACTTCTTATAATACAAGAAGTGTTATATTATTATAAGTAAACTTCTAATAATACAAGAAGTGTTATATTATTATAAGTAAACTTCTAATAATACAAGAAGTGTTATATTATTATAAGTAAACTTCTTATAATACAAGACGTGTTATAGTATTGTAAGTAAACTTCTTATAATACAAGACGTGTTATAGTATTGTAAGTAAACTTCTTATAATACAAGAAGTGTTATAGTATTATAAGTAAACTTCTTATAATACAAGAAGTGTTATAGTATTTCTAATTAAAAGGAATTTCTTTAATTATTGTTCTTTAATAAAGACTTAACTTAAAGTTTAGAATTCCATTTAGTGGGTAGCTTTTAACATATTTTATCACTAATTGACATTGAGTAATAAATTATTTAGTGGGTATTCAACACTTTTACAAAACTGCATAATTCAATGAATTGAAAAGTAAAACATTAAAACTAAATATCGTTTGAATTTATTGCCTTTTGTTGAATACTTGTTCAAAAATAATATTACCGTATGAAGAGTAAATATTTTTATAAATTAACATGGCCAGACAAGATAAAGTCTACGGTAGTTAATTAAAACTACAAAAATTACAGTGCAAATTTTATTTTAAGTAACTTCTACATTGAAACGAAGAGCAAGAATAATATTGTTGAACAAATGTATTAATGTAAACAAATGTTTTATTTATAATTTGTACATTCTTAATCATATGAATTTGTTCTCCATTGATAATAATATATTATTTCGAAATATTTTACAATATACTTCATTCATGAAACTATATGAAACTTATGTAATGCATGGGTAGTTATTTTGTTTTTATTGCAGACTTAATTAAACAAGTTAGAACAAAGGTCCAGCGAGCGTTGTAATATCTCAACTTCCATGTGGCGTACTAAGCTGATAGACACTTCAATGGAAAGCTGTTAATTAAGGGTGGGTGAGTTACAAGACTACACAGAGTGTTCAGAATAGCATTTAACGTAATGAATTTTCTTTTAAAGGTTCCGTAAATTAACAAGTAAAACGGAACCCTACTAGTTCATCTCTGACTATATATAATAGATGGACAAAGACACCACAATGAGGCGTAGTTATGAATCATTTTTTATTTTGGGAGGGGGTCGTGAATGTTCGCCCTTCGAAAGTCAATTTTATATGATATTGTCATATATGTATTGTTCAAAAATGCTTTATTAATGAAAGTAAACAATACCTTATTCGTAAATTTTGGGATATAAAGTGTTTTATAAGTGTCGCTAACAAACTTACACAAACTGAAAATTCAAAAATACTTCAACCTAAATTTTGAACGGATAAGTAGCGTAAGAAGTAGAAGAAAAGTTATCACAAATAAGAAACTTTCTAGAAAAGTTGTACAAAAATATTGCATTCCCTACAACTTAAAAAAAATTCGACAGCTTATCGAAAAACCTGAAATGGTATAAGTACCCAATCAATATATACAAAACTACAACTTATATATCTATTACTAGGCTGATCTTATTATTGTTTTGTAAAAACACTAAATACAATTTTCAGGGATAAGTAATAATAAAAATTGTTGTATAAATATATTCATTTAATATAATATAATTTAAAATTTGAAGAGCTGGCTCACATATCAGGAAGATGTTTAAATGTGTTCTTGGTTTTATATCGCTTAAGACTTAACTATAAGATAGTTTAAAATAAGATAACTTTAAAGATGTGGTTTTATAAGGACGAAAGTGCAGTTCTACATATTTTAAAATACAGTTTAGTAGAACAAATTAGTTCTCCAATAAAAGCTTCCGTTTTCCAATTTTAATCATTAAATGTTGCAATAAATAAAATATACTGTAAGCAATAACACAGGGTCCAGGCGACCTTCATAATTTTCTTTTGTGTTTTTAATTTAGAAAACATCCATAAACACTTTAATGGTAACAGTAATAAACTATAACTAATAATAACCAAGACAACTACAAATTAATATATTTAAATGGCCTTTGTACACTGATAGAATTCTATTTATATACTAAAATATTTAATTAAAAGTTTTAAATACATATTTAATCACAAATTAATACAATCAATTTTCTAAACTTACTATTCTACAATAAGTGTTTAAAATAATTTCCTTCAACAGCTTATTTCTACAACAGCTGCTATTTTACTACAATTGTTGAATTACGTTACAACAATGCGAATTAATATATTTTAATTAACAATGTAAATTTAAGTTTATAAAAATATTTTTCTTATGAAAGTTTTATTACGTATTTTTATTATTTATTTTCATCAATTACTAACTTTTCAAATGGTAATTCCTTCTTAGACATTTCACTTCATATTACTGGGAAATGAGTTGTGGTAATAAATGACACACTAAACCCATTACTCCTTTAAAACTCTGGAGGATAGCTCTCGTTATCCTAATTATATATTTGTGAATTAAATTCAATTAACTTTTACTGTATTTATTTTATACAGGGGGGTCGGAACCAAGTGTTAAAAACTTTGGGGGATTATATTTCTATGAGTTAAAATAAAGAGTAAATCAAGAATAAGTTTTTTTGAAGGATTAAGGATAAAGCTACGTTATGTGTAATAATTGGTTTATTCAATCAGGCATTCTACACCAAGACAGTAAATACTACAATATTGTATGTACATTGGCTGTCATTATCTTTAACTTAACTATTATCCTTCATCTGATTGTTTTGAAAGTTTCATCATCCGATAGGAAATCAAAAGGGCTACAAAAAAGGTACCAAACTTGTTGTTAAAATGTACGATTTTGAGTAATTTAGGTATGAAATTTTCAAACAGCCGCCATTTTAAAGCGATGATTAGATATAATCGTTTATTTTTCTTAAGATAGATCATTGTTAGGTTAAACTTCATGCCAAGTTTGAACTCAATCAAGTTAGTTACCGTTCTCTAGATATGCATTATTAAGTAAAAGAAACAAAATGGCAAATATTTGGAAAATGTAGCGTTTTTAGAAAAAATATTACACCTGGTTTTCTCTTTATTTTGACCCATAGAACCATTTCCCGAAGTTTTTAACACTTGGTTCTATACATAAAAGTTTGCTATACAACTAAATCAAAACTCTCATTGTTTCTCAGAATCAACCACTATTAATTTCCTTTAGTCTTACTTATCAAATCATTTTGTATCATACTACATTATAAAGTTATGCTTTTAATGCACACTTTACGCCCTTGAAGTGACTCTTTATTGTGGTCATTCAGTACTTCAATAATCAGCTGACATATTTATGTTACTAGGATCTAAAAGTATATTATCCTACTAGAACCACAAAGCATTGTATGCTACGTAAACAATGCCTTGAGGTACTTTAAGTTTCAACAACTCAAAAGGTTCAACTGCTTCAAAACTGATAGCAGCACTGTCGCACATCTGTTAAATCTCGTTTAAAATCTGTAGAAAAATGTATAATTTAATTTGATTAGTTAAGTTTTAGTGTGATACTAGTGCACTAGAATAAAAAGAGTGGTTCATAACTTATACCTAAAGTGCAGTTTGGTGCTTGATCACTTTTTATAGACTCGGCGTTGCCTCAGACATAACACCATGATCTCGCACCAAAAACATACAGTTTAGGTACTAGTGGAAATAATGCATATATTATTGTGGTATGTTCTTTATTTACAGTCATTAAATACGGTATCACTGTCTTCACTAGTTTAATTTTTAATATTTAATACAGATCTCGGATATATTCGATTCCAATGCAAAGTGTGTTAATTAACCTGCCTAGAACACAAAACATAAAACATGTGGTCTTTAACACATGATGTAATATAAAATTAATTAGCCTGCAATGGAACTTTCGAATACTGTCCATATAAATATTTCTATATACCTGCTTTCTAATTTTAATTAATTATTTAAAAAATATTGCAAACTTGCTAAGAAAGTTTAAATTGTATTGACAAATTAAGTTTTGTCATAAATTCACATAACTCCAAGAACAAGATATAAAACTTCTTGTAAACCACTACAGTTTCAGAAAACTGCAATCAGCAAACATTGTCTTTTTTCTTTGTCATTCTTTGCCTTAACAATATGAGATAGAAAGCAAATAAACGATAATATTTGTATCTTTGTTTTGATATATTATATTAATATAGGCCTATATCAATCAAAATTTTAACTAATAGGCCTACAGTTTTATAAAATCGTCTTGGTTGTGAAGAATATAAACTGAATCCAAATTTGCTAATGTGGTTGCTATAGTGACGAATGTAAACAAACTTGAGTTGCTAAGCTTTTGATTCGAACAGCTGTTTCTTCTGATATAGTGCTGGAAGTAAACTCCCGAGAATTTTCACTATAAAATGAAATTTTTTTCAAAATCTTTTCTTAGTTTGTGTTCATGATCCCATAAAAATCTACCTTTAAATTTGTGTATGTTTATCTTAAGTAGTTGTTGCTCTACATTGATACTATTCAGTCGGTCATTTAACCCTGCAAAGCCTCTTGTATATTAACATAACTACAGTGTAGTTGTTTTTAATTTACTGATTTATAGTATACAGTTAGTTGGTAATTTAACGATTGATGGTTTAAAGTCGTATTAATTTGTAGTCTATAGTTTGATCATTTATAGTCTGTAATTAGTTGGCAATTTAATGATTTATTCTATAGTTATTTGTTGAACTGGATAGTTATTTAAGATATCTTTTTATACGTTATCTAGATAATAACTACACACTTGAATTATATTTCTGTAAAAAATACATCCTTTCTTAAAGAGAATTCTGCTTTTCTAAAGAGCACACTATAAGCCTCTAAAAGAGCGTAACGTCTCCAATAAGCATCAGAGCACGTAGATACTACGTGGTCCAATAGACTTTCAGCACCACGTAAAGTGTAATAAATTGTTTATCGAATTGTGAATATTTTTAAAAGAATTTGTTTTCATCACTTACAGAGTTCGTAAGAGAACTTGGTGTATTTAACTTTACTTATAAATACATCTAAAATGTTTCAATTGTTTACCTTTATAATAATATAAAATACTGACAAACATGTTTTTATATATTTCAAACATTTACAATAACAAAATGTGAAATAATTTTATCGTTCAAATATTTTAAGAACTAGTATACCTTGGGTATAATTGTATTAAATTATAATACAAATATTTACTTAATATGATAACTTATAAATAAATATTTTTTACAACACCTTTTCTCCCTATTCATATTTTTACTAATGATAATAAAATTACGTAGAAAAAAAAAATTATATATTTAAATTATCTCAAAGAAGTTTACACTTCCACCATGTCGCCTTAAGTACAACTTATTTTTATTTTTTGTTTTATTTTGTAGGAATATAAATCTGGCTAACTAATACAGTTTTTCGTGCTTATTCATATGGTCACGGTAAGCCTATAGTTTCATAGTCTTAGGGTAGTTTTAGCAAATGGAAATTACCCAATTAGTGCAAGTGTATTGTCAATTAAACAGTACAGTTTATTTATCACAAAATTATTTTAAAATTCTGTCCAGTTAGAACTTTGTACTCTAAATATTTCTAGTTACTTTTCACTTTTCAATTATTTGATTAGTTTTTTAAATGATAAAAATAACATGTCTTTGCATTTGTAAAATTCAGCAGATAATTAACGTATAAAATGTTAAATTATTTAACAAACATTACGCGTAAAACAAAAACGATAATTTTAATCAATTTTTTAAATATTTTTTTCTAAATTTAATTGTAAGGTATTAGGTTTTGCATCATCAAGTCCAGCACTATCGTGTATACAACACATGAATAAATCAAAAACTTAAATCCTCATGGAGGAACTAAGTGTGCCCAACACGATGCTTGCTCTTTATCTAGATAGTTGTTTCTAATTATTTAAGTAAGATTAAAGTAAATAGTTTAATTCAATAGATTACCTTCTTAAAAAGAATAAACAATACGGTTTACATATATGTATTAACTATATTGTAAAACCAGTTCTAAAATAATCGTCCATAATGGAAAACTTAGAAACAGTCGTACTTCCAAAAATACGAAAAACTGACGAGACAGAAAGACAACCTTACAAGTGCAGATTATAAGGGCATAAACAAGAATAGTTTGTTCTGTAAAACCAATAAAAAGTAAATTTCCTTATACTTTTTCGTTGTTAAGAGAACACGTACATATGTATTATATCTATAAAATAAAATAACATGGTTTTAGGAAGCAAGTGTTAAAAACATGCAAACACTTGATTTACGTTTATTCAGGAAGTGAATTCATAATAAAACATATAAACAACTAAAAGGCAAATAAATATTGTATAAGTGTCTAGGTAATTGTTTTTTAATTAATCATTTGTAGTATTAAATACTAAAAAATATAATAGTATTAAATACATTTGTAGTGACACATAATACTGAAAATGGTTTACAATTATTTCTTTGGTTCGAAATTTTTATTTTAAATTTCCTCTTCTTATCAGATGTTGTTTAGGTGCAGAAAAAGTAATAATAAATACATTATTTATTTATACAATATAAATTTCTTCACTTCAGTACTAATATAGACATTAATTTGTTTACAATTATTGACTATC
The DNA here is from genome assembly GCA_018207615.1 of Philaenus spumarius. Taxonomy (NCBI): domain Eukaryota; kingdom Metazoa; phylum Arthropoda; class Insecta; order Hemiptera; family Aphrophoridae; genus Philaenus; species Philaenus spumarius. Next base: position 13,460 of record JAGFPH010018980.1, read on the forward strand.
GTGAAAATTTTTATATTCTTGTCTGGTTAAAAAACTAGAAAATAGAAGTACCGGCTTAGGCAGAGATGTGATGAACACCAGGAGACTTAAACTGGGGAAATGTTGTTCATGGAAGAGGTGCACCAGGTAAAGGAATCCTATAAATACTATTCAATGTTTTAAACATTTTGGAAAATACAAATTGTTCTATAAAATCTAAAATTTAATTAGATACGTAAAATTAGCCACTACTTCCAATCAAAAAAATCATTTCTTGTACAGAAATAGTATAGATTATTTATTGTAAATATAAGACTTAATTGTACATAATAATAGTTACTTTTATGATTGATTAGATCGTGTCTAGGATGGAAGGTTTTTCATTAGCATTTCCAAGTAACGCCGGCTCTAGTCGTAGTGTTATCTTACTTTATTTCAAATTGTTTGAAGCAGTAGCTGCAAGGCAAAGTCTTCATTTTCAGTAATTAGAAACTAAGTTTAAGCAGTACTTCCGACCCAGTTTCTTTAATAAACCAACTTTATTAAAAAAACGTTTCCACAAACTATAGACTGATTTTCGAATTTATATTTTTAGAAGCAAAACATGGTCAGTTTGAAAAGTTTGAGGGACTGGCATTTCATCACATCTTCTGTATGCAGTCATTTTTTTACATCACAGGGAACTCTTGAAAAACTCCCCAGATTACTGTGATAGTCATATAAATGAAGTTTGTATATTATGGTAAATTAATTTTTCTTTGTAGTTGGTTAAAACTAGAAACTCTGATTGCATATTATAGATTTTTTAAGAGATATGCATTAAGTAGTATTTATAGATCAATTAATATTTGTTCCTTCCTTAATTTATACTAGTAGTTCTATGAACAGTATACCTCGCTCGTTGAAATAACAAATGTGGTTTTGAGCTTAGGTTAAAAATAGTGTGCCAGTAAGGAAGTAAGCAGAAGATTTAGCCAGTGAAACGTTATTTTGTAATTCCGGCGAATCTGGGGACTCTAGTTCTCGTTTTTTTTCATTAGCTGCCAAAAAATTTCTTTTAGGGGCATTGTGTTTTATGTAGGTTAATAATGCGTAAGGTAATAACAAATATCGCGTTATTGAGGGAAAACATAGAATTAGATAATTACATACTTAAATAACTAAAACTTAACAATTTATTTACAGTTCCATATCATATTCCAATATTAGAAATAATGAAAACAAACGATGTTAAAGCGTCGTGATAGTAATCTCAACCTATGTATCAACATTTCCCACGCTGTCCAACGGTCATTTTTTATATGTCCTTTATCGCCGCGAGGTTTCATTTGTTTCATCTCATTTTGTAATTCAAGTAAATCTAAGTCAAATACTTTTATAAAATAACAATTTACAAGTATACAGTTCAATTCTTTGATTTATTCTCTACTCTGTCTTATAATAATATGTAATTTTTGGTCAAAGGATATAGTATTCCTAAATTACTATTCAAAATAATCCTAGTTTTCTTAGCTTTCTGGTAGTAGGAATATAAAAACTGGTGGTTTCAAAATAAGAAATTTGAAATATATAAATATTTTTATACAATTCTATTTAGAACTAAATTACGAAACTTTTTTACACTTAAGAAAAAAATTACAAAAATCGTGAACCACAGGAATGGATTCTATTTTGTCAATCAAATCAAAAATGGTATGTCATTGAAATTTTAATTTATTGTTCAGTAAATTGTCGGGATTATGTTATCAGAGATTCATAAATATAGGGTGCCAGTTAGCCAAGTACCCATAAGAAGTTTTCGGTTCCTATACAGGGTGTACAAAATGTCCAGCACTGGTTTAACATTTTCTGAGCGATTACAGTTAAAGCAATAAGATTTGGTACATCATCACTACACCTAAAAATCTACTTTTTGAAGGCATTATCAGTTGTCTGTCATATCATGGGGACGTCCCGCAAGTAGTCAGAAGGAAATCTTAAACAGTAGCATAGGTCAATATGTACATCATTTTAAAAAGGGCTTATCTAGAAGAGTTTACCCACTCTAAAAACGGTTGGTCCAGTACAAAATGGCAGACTTGCAAATATTTTATTGAAAGAAGATGTTTACTTGCCTTTCAGATTAAATGCTCGAATTGTTCACCTCCGGTTATTTGACAGTTGTAAAGACGCACATATACAAACTATTAACAGAATTTTGCAGGGCAACTTGAGGAATCGTCTGACATTCTTGAAGTATTCTTTATCTCAGTTCTTTTAAATTTTGAGGCTTTGTTTTGTAGACGTTGTCCTTAAGGTAACCCCAAA
>JAGFPH010018981.1:0-15745 GCA_018207615.1 Philaenus spumarius
TAATTAATGGAAATTAATTTGAAGACCACTCTTCTAAATAACTTTTTTAACCTCTTATTATACATATTTACATAAAAGCCTATATTAAAATAAATAATTACTTAGAGGCCTATAATATGTTATTTTATTGGTAGGAAGTGTTGACTCTCACTTGTCAACAAGGGGAAATAATTTAGACTGAAAATAAGCTTTATAGGTTTATGAGACCCTTGCCTATGAGACATATGGCTTTCCTCCCAGAAGTGGTTGGCCAATGCCTCCACAATCATCCATCTTTTTCATATGTAACTACAACCTTAATTCTTGACTATCCTAACCACCTCAAGTGAAAAGTTAGTTGTTTTGGTTGTTTTTTGGTAAAAATTGTTAGGCCTAAGTAAAAACATGAATGATTGTACAACAAACATAATTATATATTTTTTTAAACCAGTGTTGGACCATATAAAAGCAAAATGAAAATAATAATTTTATAAGTGTCTTTTCATGTTATTGAAATACAAAGTTGTTAAAAGCACTTTTTTACTAACAAAACCTTAATACTTAACTATAAATTCAATTATTCATTGATTCACCGGAGTAGAAACCTGTTTAAGTAGCAGTTAGTAAATTAGATATTGTTTAACAATTTTGCAATAAAATGTTTATTCAAAACACCACATTTAAAATATTACAAGTTTTAGGGGTTTATTTGAATGGTTTAAGTTGTTTGTCAACTTATCTCTTGATAATGACCCCCTCCCTTAAAATGTAATTTTAAGAACACAAGTAGGCACTGAAGGCAGTTAAAGATTAAAAACATGAACCATAATAATTACAGTAGAACCGATCTTAATCGGTCTGATCGGGACCGAGACCCTGGCCGGTTACGAGTTTGGCCGGTTGATCCGAGGTTCCCGTAAATAATAGATGTTTGTTAAAAAATAACCTACAATACTTTCATAAATAACCAAGCAAACAAGACGTTATTGCAACTCATTTTATTGTACGTACTGTACAACAAACACCAACAAATTAAACATTTTAACTTACATAAACTTCGAAAACAAGAACTTTTGTTCTCACGAAATTCAGTGAAGGTTCCGACAAAGCAACAGACGAAGAAAGAGAAACAAAGGGTGCCGCTTTGTTAATTGATTTTAAGAAAAAATACAGTTGCCGCGGAAGCAAGATTTGATCCCCTCTTGCTTCCGCGGCAACTGTATTTTTTCTTTGGATCAATTGCCAAAGCGGCATTATTTGTTTCTTTTTTACGTCCCTCCTCCCCTATTCCCCTGTCACAACACTCCCATGTTCCCCTGCTGCACACCTAACGTTGCATCACCCCGCTTTATTTTCCAGGAAATGTCCGTCAAACAATCAATGTTTGACACTTCGGGCAGTTAATATATTTGACTCTGTTGTTCCTTGGGATAGGCCGGTTAATCCGAGGACCGGTTGATCCGAGGCCGGTTAAGAGGGATTCTACTGTAAAACATGAAATGTAACAGTTAAAACTGCCTTAAACTAAATTTTTTTATAAACGCCCAGTTTTTGGGCGCTTAAAATCGCTTTGAGCGAATGCCGGGGCATATGCCCATTTTTAAACGACCAGCCCACTGGGCATATGCCCGGCCCACATCACTACCTGTTTGCAATGCCAAGCAATTTAACAGAAATCTGGCAATACGGGGTGCACAGGTTGTCATGATTACTGCCTCTTACTTTATTCGAATAGCGCGTGGCGAGCCCCCACTCACCGCTAAGGCCGCGTCGTTCTCAATCTTAGGCCTTAAAAGCAGTTTAAATCAAAGTACTGTACATATAGCCATGTGTATAGGCTCGTATAGTAGTCGCAGACTCATCATTGACAATAAGAGTTAGTAGACCGTTGACTTGTCTAAATCGAGAATAGTGGCCTTTACATTTGGGCGCTTTCTTGTCGGGAAGAGCCACAAGCGGGAAAGAGCCTACTGTATGTGTATAGAGTGAGGGATTTGCTTAAGCGCTAGCATGCACGTAAGCCCAGACATAGAATTTTCTAGAAGTACGAACATTCCCACACTCAAATCTTCGTAAGATCGTGCATGGGAAAGAATGTAAGTATAATGGCCATTTTGTCATCTACTAAGTAAAAGAACATTAAAGACTTTCTTGACCTGAAAACAACCTGAAATTAAAGTTTTTAGTTTTTCATGAATTACTGTACAGTGCTTGTATATTGCATCATTCTTGTTCTGTATTTTCGATTAAGACTTTGTTTTATTACGTTTTAATGTAAATAAATGTGTTCCTCTTATAATCTGACCTTTTTTGTGTTACGGCTACACTCTAGGTCCCGTTGTTGACGGATTAGCGGGGTTCTACTTGCTAGCATTATTTTATTTTTCTAACCTCAAAACTGTGTACATAATTAATAATAAAGAAATAATTAACTGATTGTGCATGCATTGACACAGGAAGTTACTGTTTTCTTTGTTTTTTACAGGGAAAGTGGTAACTTTTGAAACGCCTCTTATGTTTTCGCGGTGCAGTTCGCTCGGCTCCATCAGTAGTTGTGAACCACCGGATGACAGAAGCTCGGTGGTCAGTGAATTCAGGTAAAATTAGAATTTCTTCCATACTAGTGGAGTTGAGAAAAATTATTACCGTAAGATTTATTTTGGACCATGAAAATATTTTTTTTTTAATAATTACTTTGTTTAAATTAGTTACCAAGTTTTGTTAAGTAAGTTAAGTTTTGAAATAATTATTTTTATTACTGGGTAGGGGTGCAGAATATGTCCAAACGAGGTTCGAGGAAAATTTTTATTGGGGAAAAATCCACAAAAATAAGGAAACATAGTAGGGGTGTGCAAGGTTGACTTTTTGAATTCGAGACGAGAACGGGAGGTTGTTTAATGCAAATTATCGAGAAAAAAACTAGAGCTGAGGTTCAGGAACAAGCGAGGAACAAGAATTTATTAAATACAAGAAAATAAATATTTTAATTCATCAAGATCGAGACAAAATGAGAACAGCGTTCTCAGAACAAGAATGGACCAAAGTTTTAATCTCAAATTGTGAGCGAGAAATATCAAATACCTTTTTACATCATTGAAAGGAATATAAAGTATACGGGAGTAAGTTAATTAATAATAAGTTTAATTAACTCCACCTTAATATTGATAAAACTGGACATTTTTTTAATGTTTTCATCTAGTTTTGTTCCCTGTGATTTTCTGAACAATTTTATATATAATAAGTATAGATAATATGCTTATAATTAGTTTATTTTATCTAAAAACGAAACGCTTACACATACTTCAGGCTAGCAGCCAGTGCTCTCCAAATAACCGAGTCGTTTTCTAAGCCGTTTTCCGAAAGTTTTGTTTTCACACGTTTTCATTTACTGTAGCAGACATAACTCAAGTTGTATTTGAGATAGCCTCATAATTTTATTTTTATTTTGAAGAGGACATTTCATTGTACAACCTGTAGTACAGATATACATTAGTTCCTATAATAAAGATTTTAAGAAATGATTAAAAAAAGATTTTACTAAAATTTTTCATAAATAAATTAAATAACATATTTTTTACAGAAATAATTTATATAATTTAATATTATATAATTTAATATAATTTAATTTAGATATCTAATTCATATCTATAATTTAATATTGTAGAATGGGATGCCCTTTTCAAAATAAAAAAAAAAATATGGGGCTGCATCAAATACAACTTGAGTTATGCCGCATGAGTTATGCCCGGGGAGAGGGTGGGGGCCAAAACATATGGAAAAGTCACTATAACCAACACTCATATATAAAACATAAAATAATTAGGTTGGCTTTAAAAATAAACAATTTTTTTTTATAGTGGAGTGCCCCCTTAACTTTCTTTTGATTTGCTATAGCTATTAAGTTTATGAAAAATATTACAAATTTAATATAATGTATCTCATAAATATGTTCTTTAACAGATGACCTATTAATTAATAACCCTTTTCACTAAATACGCAACATATTAATTTTTAAATAATTATATTTATTTTTAGTTAAATAATTAATTGGCATTATTTATTTTATTAAAAACCGAAGATTATAAAAATCTCAATCTCTACTACGCCAAGTTATTTCTATTCAGTGTCAAAGTAATTTAAAAAAGATATTGCGATATCCTAATCACTTGAGTTGTTTGGAAAATTTCTGTTTATCTTTTTTTCATTCTAATGTAACATTTTAAGTTTTATAAAAAGACTAAAATAAAACTCGAGATTTGAAAAACGTATCGTTAAATTTATGGCTGAATCGAGAAAAGTACAAGCGAGAAATGAATTGTATTTTTGACAACGAGATCAAGACGATATTGTGTTATTTCTCATTACTGCTCGAGAATTTTTCAGATCTTGCACACCCCTAAAAAATAGGTAAGAAATGAATTGGAACAAAGATCAGCCTAATCGGTTTGTTTAGGATATATATACATAAACACACACACAAAGTGTTTTGCCTGCATTCTGCTACAAGTCAAGCAGGGTTCCTATTTAACCCTTTCCACTCGAGTGTAGGGGCAGCCCCGAACTCCCTGTGACAACGTTCTTTGATTGCATTTGAACGGACGTAGTTACTTTGATGACCGCCATTATTAAAGTTTGAGATGTGCTGTATCTGTGGACATTTTTATAAAACCATCTAAGAGTTCAGTTTTTGTAGTAAATAAATCTTAGAAAATGTAATGTTTGCCGTCTTTGGCCGCTCTGTAAACAGCTGTCTGCTCTCGCCGTTGTTTGGTTCCTACTTACTACGCAGTGTTTTAGTGAGCTTACGCGTTGTTTAGTTTTGTTGTACTAGGTTATCGTGTGTAATTTCACAGTTTATTTTTAAATATTGTTCTTTTTACAATAATGATTGTTGTGAAATAAATTGAACGACGACGGCAGTTACAAAATGGCGGGAGTGGCGACGGAACTTTTGTTTCGTACCTGAATGATTCCAATATTAACAATAAGTTTTGAGAAAAAGCTTTACTTACTAGTTTTGACCTAAATAATGCTGTTGCTAAGCAATAAAATAAATAGTTGAGGCAATTTTGTACAAGTTGGCGTCCAAACTAATTTTTTTCATAAAAACTAATTTTTTACGAAAAACTCGTTTTTTTATTATTATGTATTATTCTGTCTAAAACATTTGTAAACGACTTAATTTTGTTTGTAAGGATATAGACAACAAAAATCAAGCAACAAATATAGGTCTTCCCATTGAAAATTTGTCCAAAATTCTTGTTTTTCCGGTTTTTACTTTCCTTACCCTATACTAGGGGTAAGTATTGCGATCGACCCAAAAATTCGATGTCGATTTTTCATAATATCTTTACGTTTCAAGGCCCCCTGAGTCCAAAAAATGCATTTTTGGCAATTGGTCTGTCTGTGTGTCTGTGTGTGTGTGTGTCCGGAGTGCACAGGGCAAACGGCTGGACGGATCGAACTGAAATTTACAGGATATCTTCAAACACGTAAACAATTAAACCCATGTAAATTTGAAGCAAATCGGAGGTGGTGTCTTACCGTGGGACCAGTTTTTAGCACATTTTTGGTATTTACTCCAAAACCCCTCTAACGATTTTGATTAAACTTTGCTAACATACTCTACTCAGACCCCCTTAACACGCTATGTACGCTATATACCCTTAAAAATTCGTTGAAAAAAGTTATTACAAAAACGCAAGTTATTTTGTTTGTATCTCCGAAATGGCTGGTCCTATCGACTTGAAAATGGTCTCATTCGATTCAGCGTCCAAAAGAATGTCAAAAAAGATACCCCACTCAACTTTTTCCATTTTTTCAAAAATTGACCCCAAAAACGCCCTTTTTGGGGGCAAAATTTACTTTTTTTAAACTAGCCGTGTTTGGTATCGACCTTGACATTTTTGGGGGTGAGAAATCGATTGAGACCAAAATCAGGTCCGTGGGATTAACCGTTTTGAAGTTAGTACCGCTTTCTTCGAAACGGATACTCCTATTAACTCGAAAATGGTATCATCAATCTCTCGCTCGAAAAATTTGGTATTTGATACAGCATCTATTTTGGTAAGGAAAGTTGTGTGATGTGCACACCAGATGTTTTATTACAAATTTCTATTTTTGTTCAATAAAAAAAAATTTAAAAAATATACTTGAAAATAAAAATATATATTTTATTTCATATCACTCTATACTTTAGTCATAGAAGAAACTGAAAAAAATCAGCATTTTAGAACTGACAGAAATATTTTTTTTTTTTTTTGAGTAAACAAGTTACAGTGCAATATTCGCTCAAAATAAATGGAGCTGATAGCAACACTAGGTCCCCAGTAATTGGAGTGGAAAGGGTTAATCTTCCACAGTAAAATAAATGAAATTTTTTTTAAAACATGCTTTCCTATCCAAGAATAACATAAATAGACTCAAACTAAAAAATAACCCATCGATAAAATTAATTCTTTTTCAGCGAATCTGATATTGTAATGAGATTTGATAGCTTGCAATCTTTTTACTTTTCACAAAATAAACACATCCAAAAAGCATGGGGCGTAATGCTTTCGGAACTTAGTAAGAGTACGCCCCATGCTTTTTGTGTGTGTTTATTTTGTGAAAAGTAAAAAGATTGCAAGCTATCAAGTCTCATTACAATATCAGATTCGCTGAGGAAGAGTTAATTTTATCTGTGGGTTATTTTTTAGTTCGAGTCTATTTATGTTATTCATGGATAGGAAAGCACAAGGAGGAAATCCTTAACCCTCCAAGTGCTGATCATTTTATTCCCAGTACTACAACATGAATATTTTAAAAAAAGTTACCGTTTGACAGTAAAAAATCGTACATCTTTTTTCTGCGGAAATTTGTTTTTAAATTTACTTTATTTATTTAGCACTCTGTAAGGTTTTTTGTAAAGTTATTTTGTTTTCAAGGTGTTTTCACCATACAAAGCGTTTTGAATTTGTAATGATTAGTGTGAATTGTAATATTTTCAAGTTTTGGGGGCTCCAACAGATCCGACTTATGTATGGTTAAATATATTCTGAAAATTTCTGAAAACAGTTCCTACCATAATTATTTTTTACAATTTTTAGATATAAATAAATCTGATACAATTAGTTTTTACTCAATTTATAATTCCAAAAGTGATAAAACGAAAGTTTACATCCGCCTAAGGAGGGCGGTGCTAGTCATTTAATCTCCCACTCTCATAACCTTTAAATATGTGCATCTTATTTTAATTATTGAATTTGAAATTACTTCTAATTACTAGTACATAATAAATTTTTTAATTTAAACTCTGACACCTCTTCTTTCAATTAATCATTATTTGAATTAATAAATACAAATAATAGTACAAATTATACAAATTTACAAATTATAGTACTAGCTTGACATTACAAAACTTTGAATTAATAGTGTTGAAACGTAATTTATAACAAAACTGCAAAAGTAATGCATATCCGAATACAATAAATTACCATCATTAAAACATGATGTAAAACACAAGGAAATTTCAAAGCTTTGAATTTTAAGAGCAGTTATTATTGTCTCATGGATTTGCGGGATTTGATGGTCTAAAATTAATTGTTTACAAAAAAAATTAGAGTACAGTACTTTTGAAACTGATATATTTGGGATAGTTTTATTGAATCTAGTAGTAATAATAAATCCAAGACTCTCAATGTTTTAATAAGATTCCCATTTCTTCTAGGATGTAAAATGGTAATTTATATTTCTTGCTTTTGTGCCAAGTATTTATTTCTCAATTATGTTTTTAAAATATTCTCAATTTTATGTACCTACAAAAGGCACCCTGTTGATCATAAATTAACAGACCACTGTTCAACATAAACTTTATTTCTTCTGCAACAAAAATATAAAATAGTAATAATTTTAGCAACACACCAAATAATCCTCCTTTAAATTGAGCGTATATTTTTGTTTTATTTACACATTCATTTGTACTTTGTGACTTTTTTCACTTGTATGTTTTTTTTTTGTATTTCAGCCGTATGACAAGCGGTATGGTGTCTCCAAGCGAACTGCCCGACTCTCCCACCCAGACGATACCTCCGAGCCCTCGAAATGTGAAACCACCTATGGCCATTCCTCCAGGTAATAAAACGGATTTATTTTTAGAAGTTACTTTCGGCTCAAACGTTGTCAGACCCAATTAATCAATTGAAGAAGTTTATTTGTTGTGTGTACTTTCAAATTAGGGAATTGTGTCCAATGTGTGCTTCAGTATCTATGACTTGTACCTGGTATACATTCACTGTGAAAGGCAAATATGAATGAATGAAAACATGCTTTTATTTTGAAACAATAAAACAAATTACTAACACAATTTGCTCGCATTAAACGGGCAATGATCATAAGACCGTCTGCCCGTTTGGCACACTACCTTCGACAACTGAGCATTTAGCACACACAAATACTTAACTTAAATTTACAAAAGTAACTTAAATAATAATAATAATAATTGCAAAGATACCTAAAACACAATTTATGCACCTATTTTAAATCCACACCCACCAAAAACAAAACAAAAGCAAAGATCATATATCTGCAATTTAATAATTAAATTCCTTAATCAAATTCCACCTGTACCGCCATGCCTGCCTCAGATATCCTGCAAACCGCACCCAATCCTCACCATTTAAATAACCTTAGTACTTATCCCTAGTTAACTCTGGCAAATTAAACTATCCTATTCTTTTCTCTTTCAAAATTGGACACCTAGCCACACAGTGAAAAACATTTTCAATTTCTTCTAGATTGCACAGTGAGCAATTGTAATTTGTATTTTTTATCCGCGGTTTATAATTCAGATGAAGCAATTCCCCTCGACATTTAAAAACCCATCTAATTACATTTATGTTAAAATCATTAATAAAATATGCCCTGTCTTTAACTGAAAACAAAGATTTCTGTACGTCGAGTGACGAACACACCTTTGCCTCGTATTAACTCTTGTTGCAGTTAGCAATCCGAACAGCTGACTACCCCACTCTCCCTGCAACCCAGGCTCTACAACAGATAATAATGCAACAGAATGCCTCTTAGCCAACAATTAATTGCCATTCCCTAAACCAACACAAGTTTTTACTTATAACTTGCTTAGCTAATATGTTAGGAAGCTGTTTTGGAGACATTTTAAAAACCATTAACACGTACATTATGTGCATCTTCAACATAAACAAATATATCTGTTCCTGGTTTGTTTCTATATATAACATATAGCTAGGGGTTTTGGCGGTAAACCTACAATTCGTTTGATGAAAAAACGCAGCAACCGTTCAACTGTGTCACATTGGCATTATCCCCAAACTTCCGCCCTATAACACAAAATAGATCGAGAAACCACTCTATAATATTGAAATTTTGAAGTTAACGGCACGCATTTATTCCCCATTAAATTTGCCGTAACATGATTTATAGCTGTTTTGGAAGCAGAAAGCTTTTGACTTAGATGTGTTTGGAACGACAATGAAGGTGTAAGAACCAATCGCAAATATTTATAATTATTAACACACTCTATTTCATCCCCCTTACAACGCCACTTTTCGTTTCCCAAACTACCCCAATTTCTAAAAACCATTATTTTAGATTTTTCTAGATTAATCTTTAACTAATAATAGAGTAACACAATAGTTTCCCAAGTTATTTTTCATGTACTGCAATGTTACTGCTGTGGGCGCTATCAAGACAATGTCATACGCATAGAGTAACACTCTCACATTGGTATTCCCAAACAAACATCCCAAGTTATTGATACTCTTCATGCAGTAAATTTACTATCAATTAACCGGTATTGAAATATTTAAAAAAAAAACTGAATTAAATTATTAAAGACAAGGTTTGTAACACTAAATATTGTTCCAGTAATGAAGGCGACCACCGGAAGTGTTTTCGAGGAAAGAGTTTCCGTGTTTAAAGAAGAAAGCACTCCAGTCCAGTTCTCAACAGCGACCAGTCTTAGTTCGCTTACCTTCGACGATGAGCCTAATGTAAGTACCTTTGGTTCAAGTCCAAAACATCCGTCATTGTGTATGAATGTTTATTAACCTATCTGATTTTTTTTTATGAACATAATGGCAGTAAGTAACAAATATTTGAAAAGCATAATAAGAATAAAGTAAGTTACTTGATTTTTATTTTGCCCGCAGTAATTTTTGTTTTTTCTTCTTTAGTTACGTCAGTTGGTAATATCGATTTTGTTCTTTTAATTGATTTTCATTCATTCTTTTATCTATTTATTTAAACTATGATTTTAAGTTATCTTTATTATGCATTGTCTATGAAAATAAATATGTTTATTGTTATTAAATCAAATATTAGTTATTTGATAGCAACCAAATAACAAAAAGTTTTATTAATTGGTTGCCATGGTAATGACAAATAGAAAATATGAGTAACAAAAAAGCGTTACAAAATTGGTTGCTATTGCAATGAATGTAAATACATTCCAGAAACATGTGTTTAGGTTCATCAATTTAAATTAAGAGATGATCGGTTCCGTCCGGCGTATTTCAGATATTATCGTCAAGCGCTGAAATTCATTCAATAAACATAAAATGTTGGTTCTTCAGTGTAGGCCTAACCTAAAATTATTTGTATGTATATTTAATTTATTTTACTTGCCTTAACTGCTGTACATACAATACAATAATTTTAGGTTAGGCCTAGAAAGTAATTTTAAGTCTAGGCCTAACTTAAAATTAGTGTACGTATGTAGCCGGAGAGGTAAAATTAAATTAAACATACACACAATAATTTTTGGTTATGCTTAGACCGATGAACCAACATTTTATGTTTATTGAATGTATTTACAATGCATGGACATTTAACTGTGTTATAATTAATTCTACATTTTTATTATAATAACATTAAACGTATGGAAACAGTAAATATTTGTATAAAAAACAATCTAATAATAAACGGCAATTGAAAGATTAAAATTATGTGTGTGTGTTGCCGTTAACCCTCCCAGTGGCAGACTGCCCAAAGTGACGTTCTCTCAGGCGCAAGATACAGCTATTTGGACAATTAGCGAGAATTTTCATATATTTGCATAAGCGATAATTTAACTCACTTAGAATCATCCAATCACAATAAAACTGGCACCATTGGAAAGAAAATGAATCAAACTTTAATTTTTGTATTTAAAACATTTTCGTAAAACGTATATTTACATACGTAATCATCGTTTAAAATATGCAAATCTGTCTACAGCTCTTTCCGTGCGCGAATTGCATACAATTGTACTGTTATTTCCCACTTCTTCAACGTTTATGACAGTCTACACTAATATTTCTTTGGCAATTATAACGATACCATTGGATTCGTCATGATTTTATCTTTCTGTTGGTGTCTTCCAATCATATTTCACTGTAAAATTACTATTTTATTGAAGAATTACTGTAAACCCTTGCGATTGGACAGTCTCTCAACCAATAAACAGGCCATTTGTCAATCGATATTGGGAAGGCAGTGCCTTATGTTTTGACAGATTTCTTTACACGATTTTGTAGAGCAAAGTCTGGAGTTTGAAACGGTAGTATGTAATCCAGAAATAACCAGTTTTATGTCTGTCTAGTCGACAGTTGAAATGTCAGTTCTAGTGAGAAAGTCAAGCGCGTGGGTTCTCTCGTTATACAAATGGGGACCTATATGCAGCGTGTAGGGTAGCGGCTTTTCATTAGATTGATATCATTTTGTTATTCAAATAAATATAACTCAAACACTTTTGTGAACTAAGGAAAGACGAGTATACCGTTATTTTCTTTGATTTATCCTCTACACTTTGTTATAATAATATTTCATTTTTGGGCAAAGCCTATATTAGTAAATGACGTTACAATCTAGGCCTAGGTTTGTTACCAGTCGTGTACTTGGAACATAAAAACTGTTTTTTTCAAAATAAAAAATTTGAAATTGATAAATGTTTTTATACAGTTATATTTAGAACTAAATTACAAAACTTTTTTACGCTTACAAAAAAAAATACAAAAAATGTTTACTACTTGTTATGTAGGCCTAAAGTTGGACTTTTTCCTTTCGTTACTGAACATTTTTTGTTCCTTGAGCTAATAACTTTTACAATTTCAAAATAAACTAATTTTTAGTGGCATATTTGAATTCTTTAAAGTTTCTTCTACAAAAAAGATATTGAACACTTTTGGATTGGGGTTCATTTACTATTTTTGGCGAATTTTTATAAATATGCTTGCAAAACGCTAAAAACAGACTTTTCAATTTTAGCTTCAACCATGCCACTTGGAGGGTTAAGGCTGGTAAAAGAATTGAAGAAAAGGCGTGATGAACTTTGTTCCTGATGGGGTTCCACGACCGCATACATTTACATTTTTTGTTCTTTGGTTACGTCAATGTTTCGCCTATTATCCTGGCGTTTTCAAATGAATAAACTGCTTTATTAACTTGCATTGGTTAGTGAGTGTCGCTTATTAGTGATAAATAACACGTATATACAGCAATCACATGCAAAACATACAGGGTGTCTCACAACCATTCTACTAAACTGTACCATGTTATTCAGCAGGTCAAAACTAGCAAATAATACGGTGTAACATGCGCCCTACATTTGGAACTTAGTTTAGAAGTTGTCTGACAGTATGCGTTTTTTTTTAATATCTCATGAACGGTTTCAGATAAATTCTTGAAACTCAGCATGCATATTTATCACATTGGTTTACACAAATGTGCAAAAATTTATTTTGATGAGGTTATCCGTTTCAAGATGGCGGCGGTTCAAAGATAAAAATCTAGGGCCTAAAGATTTTACAAAAAATTTTAAATTCAAAAAATGTAGACAATTTCAATGGTGTATTATTTTTTATCATTGAGTCAAGTAGATCAGTCGGTGTAGGTTACAAGTACCAGTAATTTGCAATACGGCTGATTTTTTTTAAAAGTCCCTTAAATGTTTTTTTTCGATTATCCTTAATATTTCGAGCTGGGATGAAGATAAATAAAAATAAAAAATATCACCGTGTAGGGGAAGTATTTTTCAACAAAAAAGGTCATATGTATTTCTTTCCTGCGAGCAATGGTTTGTCTGGAAAAAATTCGATAATGCAGGTATGTATTTTGCAGCAGGGAAAATCACTAAAAGTTGAAATCTCATTCATATATGAAGCGTTGACTCATTCTAAATTAGCTGAATCTTAATATATCGAATTGAAACTTGACATAGAAGTTAAAATATATTTTTTAAACATTTATGCTGAGTCTCAGCTTGTTATCTTGAAAATGACCCGATCTGGAGCCACTTGACTTATCAATGGGTTTCTCGATTTTAGGACTACCGGACCCACGAACTCCACTCCCACGAACATATTTTAAACTTTAAAAAAAGTTTACTTATGGACTGGTAAATTTTTTTAATGTTAATCTACATACTTTAATGTATTTATAAAAAAAATCAGCTGTATTGTAAATTACTGGAACTTTTGGTCTAAAATTACCCCTACCGACTGGCCTAAAGGGTAATTGAGAAAATACAATAATTTTACCTGAAAGTAGATTTCAGTGATTACTAAATTCATGGAAAGTGATCGAGTAAACTGCTTTCAGCCATTATTATTTCATTTTCTCACACATCCTTAGTTAAATGATACAAAATAATACGTCTTTGGAATTGTCTTCAAATTGTCTACATTTTTCATAAAATCTTTACATTTTAAAAACCGCCGCCGTCTTGAAACGGATAACTTCAGCAAAATAAAATTTTGCACATTCATGTAAACCAATGTGATAAACTTACACACTGAGTTTCATGAATCTATCTCAAACCGTTCATGAAATAATAATATTTTTCAAAAAAACGCATACGGACAGACAACTTCTAAAGCAAACAAGATTGGACGCATTGCATTATTTGCTAGTTTTGACCTGCTGAATATGTTGGTAAAGTTTGGTGGAATGGTTGCTAGGCACCCTGTATATTGAAAAATTATTCGAGGTTTTGTTGTACACACGTTCCGCGTTCATGTCTTCCTCCATATTGGTTCTGCGTTATTATGTGTTGTGGGTTATGTAACTTGGAAATTAAGGGGTTCTGTTTGAGTAATTTTGTCAAAAATAGTTTTGTTTTGGAATATTGTCTTTTAATTCAATAGTAAGGTTGGGTCTACGTTAATGTGTTTGTAGTTTTGGAATTCCTCCAAATCTTTCATAATTGTGCTTTTGGAGCATTTGCGTACAATTTAAAAGTTCTTTCTAGATTAGTGTATTTGTGGCCGGTTTCTATCAGGTGTTTTGCAAATTTTGGTTTTTTTTTTTTTAGTGGAGTTATTGTTTGGGATGTGCTATTTACATCTAGTTTTGATGGCTTATACAGGCTCTTCCATAAGTAAAGTGCCAAACTTCGGGGAATGGTTCTATGGGTCAAAATAAGAAAAAAAAATTGTGTAAACACAGACCCAAAAACACTTTGTTTTCTAGTTATCTGTCATTTTGTTTTTTGTACAAAACAATTCTTATCTAGAGGACGGTTTGACTGATTGAGTTCAAACTTGGCATGAAGTTTAACCTAACAATGATATATCTCAAGAAAAATAAGCGATTAAATCCAATCATGAGTTTCAAAATGACATCTGTTTGAAACTTTCAAACCTAAATTACTCAAAAGCCGTACATTTTAACAAAAAAATGTCATGACACCTTTTTTGTAGCCCTTTTGACTCCCTTTTGGATGGTGTAATTGCCAAAACAATCGGATGAAGGATAATAGCTAAGTTAAAAGACAATGACAGCAAATGAACATACAATATTGCCTACTGTGTTGTTATAATATTATGCCGGGTTGAACAAACCAATTATTACACATAACTCAACTATTATCCTTGATTCGATTACTTTGACAATTACTCACCATCCAATAGGAAATCAAAAGGGCTACAAAAAAGGCGTTTTGATATTTTTTGTTAAAATGTACGGTTTTTGAGTAATTTAGGTTTGAAATTTTCACGCAGCCGCCATTTTGAAACCCATGATTGGATTTAATCGCTTAGTTTTCTTCAGATATATCATTGTTAGATTAAACTTCATGCCAAGTTTGAACTCAATCGGTCAAACCGTTTTCTAGATAAGAATTATTTTTTACAAAAAACAAAATGGCGAATATCTAGAAAAAGCTTCATTTTCGGGTCTGTGTTTATATGAACCTTTTTTTCTTATTTTGACTCATAGAACCATTCCCGAAGTTTGGCGCTTTATTTACGGGACAGCCAGTGTATTGTTTATTTCAATCATAGTAGCGGATTAGGTGCCACTAACTTTGTGGGTATGTTTGTGTTTTTAATGCTGCACTTAAGTTGTTTGTACTTCTATAAGCATGTGTAGCCTTGGTTTTTTAAGATTCTTGCTGCGACGCTGTGTAACAAATCAGTAATATTCTAGTCCGATGTATTTGATGGTATCCTTTGTTATTTGCTTTTTTTTGTTTTATTTTTAATTATTTCATCTGTTAAAGCATGGTTGTTGGCTCTGTGTTATATTATTTTTGAAATTAGTTTTGTTCATTGGTATGGTCAGAACTCTGTGTTTAAGGGTCTGCTCCAGTAAAAATAAAATCGATTTTATCCCATAAGAGCAATGTTAAATTTCAAACCATTTATTTCGTTTACTTTTTATCATAAAATTGTTTGCAAGGTCTCATTTTAAGCACAGTCACAATACGCATCCGTCTTGCAATTTAAATTTTTTTAAATTGCTTTCATTTGTCAAGTAACTGATATTTTGTAAG
>JAGFPH010018982.1:0-15744 GCA_018207615.1 Philaenus spumarius
GAAGTGACAGTTAGGCGTGTTGAAGAAACTAATGTTCAAATTAATCCTGGATCGAGTAGACCTGGTTTAGAATCGTTTCTCTTAAATGACAATGTTACAAAAGCAGAGATTCTGTGGTTTATCAAAAGTGTTTTGACACACACTTCGTTGCGTACAGCCGGGTGCGATGTTTCCCTTTTCAAAATTATGTTTCCCGATAGCGTAATTGCAAAAAAAATGCAGTTACAACGAGATAAAATTGGCTATTAATAGCTTATGGTATTGCTCCTTTTTTAAGAAATGAACTTTTGAAGAAAATTAATCAGAGCCAGTTCCTCGTTATTGGGTTCGATGAAACTTTAAATAAAGTTGCTCAAAAACAACAAGTATACATAAATGTGAGATTTTGGGACGAAGAAGCAAACGGAGTCGTTACGTGTGACTTCACTTCCATTTTTTTAGGACAATCAACAGCAAACGACCTTCTGGAGGCATTTAAGGAGGGCATCCAGTTATTAAATAAAAAAATATTTCACAGATATCAATGGATGGTCCTAACGTAAATTATAAGTTTTTAAATTATCTGAAAGAAGAACTGAAAGCTGAATTTGACTGTAAACAAATTTTGGAGTTGGGCATTTGCGGATTACATACATTGTAAGTAATTTTTTTTGTTTATCAAAACTTTCTACAGGCTTTATATATATAAAAGTTCTATACATTCTATACATTTATAAACAATAATGTCATATTACTCTCATAAAAAAAATTAAAACTTTAAATTAATGGTTAAGAATTAAATATTTATTGAAGTGAAAACTTCTATAGCGACGTTGGGTATTTTTTTTTTGTAGGGACGTAAAAACAACACGTTTTGTAGGGAGGTTTGTCACGTAACGCAATATTTTCGCTTAGACCGGTGTTGATTATGTATATCCTCTTATACATACAGTATATATAATAAATATATATATGTTTGTGTATAGTATATATGAAAAACAAGAACTGATGACAATGCAATATTAATTTTGTTGGGTGTAGTAAGTGAGCACTGATCATGGTCCCCAGACTAAGAAATAAGAAAATAAATGTAGTTTAAAAACTAAAAAAATATGCTTTAAAAGCAAACCAAACAAAAAATTTGAAAAAAATTGTAATTATTTTATTTATTTATTAACCAGGAAATAAAATGTTAATAAAATCCAGTAGTTAATCAATATTCATTTTACACACTGTAAAATTTGCATAGAAGTTTTCACTTCTATTGTGTGGTCATATGCACACCCAATTTTTTTGTTTATACTGTAATTGAAAAATATTAATAGTTTATTGTATTTTTTCCTTGTACCGTCAAAACTATATTTAAATTATTTTATGACTTTGATTGCAATTTATTAGACGTGCTAATTGCGTTATTTTTCTGTTGTTGTATTCCATGCCCATTTAATTTGATTTCATTTGGGAAATAATTTGTTTATCTAGAATTAATGAATGAATTAAAATTTTTGAGTTAATTGAGTCTTGGCATCAATTAAAAAGTAAGCAGGAGGAAGCAATATGTAAACAGGAGGGGGATAGAACCTAAAAACATCTATCATAGATAAAGATTACTACTTAAGTATGTTTTAAAAAAATGAATATTACTAAATAACATTCTAATGAATATGCTAAAAATGTTTTTATTACTTCTTAAATATTCCTTAAATGCAATAAACAATAGAAGATATAAAAGTAATAAGAAATCAGTAAATTTTTGTAAAATGATCAAAGACCCATTTTTACCTGTTAAACTTCAGTTTTTTATTAGTTTTGCCAGCGACATGGAACCATTCCTTAAAGAATTTCAGAGTGATATGCCTTTAGCCCCCTTTTTATATGATGCTTTTATTTTGGTTATTCTTTTTAATTTTTTGGTTCAGCACAGTTGTTATGTAGGTGTTTGTAACAAGTAACTCTTCAAAATGTCAGATTTTTTATTTATTGTTCTGAAACCATGTTCCTGATATACATGTGAGGTTGCTACCGCTATCATTAAAGGTTTTTGTAATAATTCTGTTTATTATAAGGTAGGGCAATTTCGTTTAGTTATACTTCCTTATAGAGTCACAATTAATTGGTCTTATATCAAAAATTACAGTGATGCCATGTGTAACCCTAGTACAAGGTTATTATCCTATTGCAATTGGATAGATTTAATTAATAAATATAAATTTTATCTGTCATTTGAATTTAAAAAAATATGGGTACAAGGGAGGTCAGGATAGAGTTGATTTTATGAAGAGGTTTATCACACATAAGGTAGTTTATATATAAATAATGGGTGATTTTATTTTACAGAAAATGGACTCGCTTATTACAGTTGATGATATTAAGAAAGAAATAGATGACGAAGTGGAAATTCCAGTGACATGGTGAGTATGTACAACTAACTTACACACAAATTTTGAACTTAAAATATTTGGCAGTACCTTTGTTATTATGTATTTTATTTTCACAAGACAAGTGAAGATGGTAAATATTATTAAAAAATTGGTTTTGCCATTTTCTCTTCCTTTATTACTCATACACAAATTTTGATTTTTTGTTTATTCATATTAATTCCAAATAATTGTAATAATTTCCAACAGACTGCGGTTATATAAAAATAAAGAAAACCTATAATTTCCACCAAATATGAGTAGTAGCTTTGATTATGGATGTTCTAGATAGGCCACCTAATGCATTCTTTTGTGAGAGATTTTGAAGCACAAGTTCAAGTAGTGTCAAATGTTTGACAACGAATGCGCTGAACTTGAAATTTTAAAAATGGTTATTTTGTAAGCGACTAGAATGAGCTACAGTCGACTTACCGTCATTAGACAGTAAATTGCCATTATTTTGAGTTTGTTTAGTATTTGACATTTTTTTAATTTAAATTAAATCTGTATATGTATTTTATAAATACAGTTATCAAGCTATTGATATTATTAAGTACAAATATACACAAAGTCATTGTATACAAATATTACAAAATCATTACAATATAATATACAAAGTCTTAAAAAAAGAACCTTAACTTTAAAATGATGTGTACTAAAATGTCCTGACTTTTTATTTAGAGGTTGTTACATTAAAGTAGAAATGCAGGTTGCTTATGGATTTAATAATGAATGTTATCATGTTTATGTACACACAGTATTTCCTATCAAAAATAGTTTTAATTAATTTAATTAGCTTTAGTAATTTACCATCAATAGGATGGTTAGACAAATAAATGAGTATAAACAAATATGAGGTGCCAATAACTGTGTCACACAATGCCAATAGCTATAACACAAGGTGCCAATAACTACGTTTTGATCATTTTTGCTTTTTTAAATTTTAATATATGTATTGCAATAGTGTAAATAGTGTAATAGTGTAAATTATTAACAATGGTTCGTTTTCGGTTCAGTTCTTCGTTTTAAGGAGAGCGTGCCTACAACAACACAATTTAAGATCCACACATGTCTCTTGAATGAATTTACATCCATTATTCATTACTATTGCAACAATTTGAACTAATAAAAAAATGTAGAAACAATAAATCTTATCTTATATAATAATTCAGCATAGACTTAAACGTTTGGTGACCCTATTGATAACTATTTCTGGAGATCTACCGGGCTGATTTTCGTGCGGTTTGTTTTAAATGAAATAAAATGTAGCCTAATTATTATCAAACAACTATGAAAAATCTATTTCATTTTATCGTTATATTTAATCGTGCACTTTTCTGTTGTTGTTTGTTTTAGGTTACAAACCTATTGATACATATTTCCAGATATTAATTTTACCTTAATACTTTTTTACTTTCAACTTATCTAAACAGCCGACCTCGGGAGATATCTTTTCAACACATCACATTTTTAAGTTAGGTTAACAATATAAAAGCAAACAAAATCAAAGCAATTAACGAAAACATTACCGTGTTATAATACAAATATCTGTTCCGTTTTCGAAACATATTTCAGTATAGGCTTATCGTTTCCTTTTTCGGCTCGTTAACAATATCTTATTCCATGATAAACGAAATGATTTATATTGTCTATAAATCATTTATAACTGAATTAAATCTGACCGAGTAGGCCTACTTAAATTATTATCAATACCATTTTTTGTGTCATTTGTCTATTTTACTTTGATTAATTGTAGGGATGTGTCGATACCAGATTTTTCGATTCTCGATACCGATACCGATACTTTGAAAAATCGATTCTCGATTCCCGATACCGATACCTAAAAAAAACAAAAAAATGAAAAAAAAAAAATAAATAAAATGACGAATGTCCGCAAAGAATACGACGTCCGAATATTATTAGCGCTAATTTTATAAAACGCGGCATTCAAACGAAATTTAATATACAACAACGTATGTCCGCAAAAAAACCTACTAACGAAAACAATGGAATGTCCGCATAAGAAAATACAATTAACCTAGTCCAATGAAAAACACACGAGAGTTTCAGTAACGAAATAGCAGTATGCGTTGCAATTTAAATTAAAACAAGTTTTTAATTATTCGGAATAATATTTTTTACGACTGACTAGGATTGCGTTACTCGGAATATCATATGTTTTGTTTCTGAACGTTCAATTCGGATAAGTTCAGAAATAACCGGAACTTCAATCATTGAAAATTTGATTCGACGGCGTCAGTTTAGTCCCGCCGAAGTCTGAACAACTTGTTAGAACAAAGTACTGTAATACGAATAATATCAAGTTAATAACGCTGTGTGTAAATACTTACAGTATTCAGTTTTAATGCAGTGTTTTATTCATTTTTTTTATTAAATTTAAATATTTTTGTTTTAGTTACCGCATTAGTTAATAGCAGAGCGTCGATTTGTTCGGGTAATTAAATAGTGTAGGCCTACTCACTTACGAAGGGCGGCCAGGCGCTCGGCTGACTCAACAGCTGCCGCTGTGGAAACTTAACCGGAGTAGGCTAGTCTTTTCAGCAATGGCATCGAAAGTGTGGCAATATTTTATAATAGACGTTTAAAGTGATGGACTTTTGTCTGTAATTTAACTTAGCTGAATACTTCTATTTAATTATCTGTACATAACATACTTAATCATTTCAGTTTTCAAATTAAATCTTATACTTTACTCTTAAATTCTTGTTAAATTCCTTGAATAATAAATAGAACCGATTTGACTCTAGAACCGGGCACCAAAAAAAAAAAAAAATGGAACCGACCCATCTCTAAATAAAAAGTAAAACAAAGGAATTCCTTCGGGACTCCCATAAAAATCATAAATCACGGGTAACGTAAGTCCCAACAAGTTTTACCCGACTTCAAACAAATAAAATTATTACTTTAAAGTTTAAATACTTTTGTTACCGATCTATAAAATGTGTTATTTTTCTTCACAGTAGACACCCTAATTCTATATACAAGATAACAAACGAATCCATAAGTGTTTGACCTTGAGCCTACTCTAGACTTCTTGTGTATAAATAACAGCCTACGCATGAATAAAAATAAAACAAGAAGCGTTTACTTAAGAAAGGAAACAATTGCCTAAAACATTTTACTGGGGAAAATGTCTACTTACATAAAATTAATAATGTTTTACATTTTCCTTACTGATATTTATTGTTAAATGCTGAATTGAGTTAAAATACAGAGAATGCGATTGCAAATACCGGAGATTACATTCACGGAGTCTATACGAGAACGGGCAGTTCTGACAACTGAGTATCTCTTGGCATCGGTAATCGGTATCGAGTTTTGGCTATTGATTCTCGATACCGATACCAAAGCTAAAGTATCGGTGGTATCGAGAATCGGTATCGAGAATCGACCCATCCCTAATTAATTGTAATATTAGTAATATATAAGACAGTATATGAGGCCTCGTTTATGCTCTAGCGGTTGACCGCGGCGGCTACCCGCTCGTTTTTTAAACACTGATGTGGGGGAGCCGGTGCTGCCAACTGTTCTCCAGTTCTGTCAGTCTGAAAAAGTGTTATAAGTGTGCGATGGACACCGGGTAGGTTGGCAGCACTGACATGGCGGGAGCGGTCAGTGCTAAAATATTTAAACTTAGCACTTTCATTCTCGTCTTGAAAGGGAGGGATCTTGAAGGACGAAGGAGTGCCACTGCACTGCTGCCACTAGGCCTGCCCCCTGCACCAAACGTTTACCTTTACAGCACCGACCGGTGACCGAAAACCGACAATAGTTCAAAAAATGAAATAGCCGGTAAACTCTCGATTTTTGTAAGTGCTGGTAATAGAGTCCCTTCCCTTCTTTCCGTGGGAAAAGAACTTTTATGATAGGGGAGAGGCGAGGAGTGTTTACACGAAAATTAAGCTTTAAAAAACAATAACGCGCAAGTCTTAATAACCGGAGTAAATGTTGAATAGATTTTTTGTACATTGAGTAAAATTTTATTAAAAGTTTTGTTTTATAGAAATTAATAATGCTAAATCCATGTTTATAAGTTATAACAAAAATAATAAAATCCTAGTTAATAGTAAGCAGTAGTTGAATTAGTTCAGCTAATTAACAAACAAACATTTTTCAATAATTATACTAATTTCGTACTCATACTTACCTGGTTTGTATTATTGGCTTTTGTTAAATATAATTGTAAAATGAAAATGTTATGGGTTAACTGCCGCTATCTTGAAATTGACAGTAAGTCAAACATCTTTAATTGGTGTAACTCTTTTGATCTATATTTATTTTCATTTAGAAGTTCTTAACTATCCTCACCTGCAACATTGGTGTGTATTGCAATGAGTTAAAGAAAATATATTTAGATTAAAATATATTTAGACTACTAGTTAGTTTCTTCTGGTGTGAAATAGTGGCGGTTCAGATGAAACCAACTCAATAAACTTATTAGTTCCTTGCTACTTGCCAAGAAGTTAATCCAGTAAAAAATTTTAAGTGGAAAGTTTTTTTGTAGTTTTTTATGTTGTGTGGCTTACTCTTATCTTCTTGGGGTGTTGAACAGGAATCTGAAGTTGCCCAATACAAATTATTCAGCAATATTAGAAATCACCAAAAAAACCACTAACAATTTTTTTTTTGCTACAGAGTTTTATCAGATTTTTTCAAAATACAGTATAGGATAATGTTTATAGTATAATGTTTATTTTTCGTGCTATGAAAAAAGTCTCTAACAATATATTTTTATCATTTTCCAAAAATTACTGATTTTTGCCGATTATTTAACTCTGGAAATTGTCTTGTCTTTATTTTAATACATATGATCACTTTTACCTAAAACGCATAAGCTAATTTGCAATTTATAAGCCGAAACTAAAAACACTAGTGATTTTTAGTGGTTTTATGTTGATTTCTCATATTTGCCGGAACAATTTTCTTGGACTCAATTTCAAATTCGTGTTCAGCAACCCAAAAAACATAAATTAACCCACTAAAAACAATTACACCAAAACTTTCCAATTCTAGCCCTTTTTGAAGACCATTTTGATCGACTAAGAAGGCTACCTTGTTTCTGAGAGCTTAATCGTCGAAGTGCAGAAGATAAAATTATATCAAAAGTTATTCATGTTGTTTTTGTTGATTTGTTATGGTGGCCGAATCGATTATTTGTTTTAACGGAATCATGATTTTTTGTTATATTGTGTTGTTTTAGGCTACAACTGAACTTTTATCACTTTCTTTACTTCGTAACATTTTTTTCAAACCCAACTCATTAAGAGCCACCTATAACTAAAAAATGTGTAAAGTAAGCTATTTAAGCAGCTCTAGATTAAACGCAATAAGATGTACAGTACATGAAATATTACAGACTTCATTTTTTGATATCTGTATTCTTTGTACATTAAAAAGCCAAATATTATTAGGCGTAAACAAAAAATAATATGTACAGAAAAGAAGTCAAAAAAAAAAAAAAACATGAGGAACAATAAAAACTACATATTGATACTATTTACAAGTATTACATAAATAAACTTTTAACTTATTATTTATTTAAAAAAGTACATCAGTAGCCTACGTTTATTCATGTACCTGTATCGGTAGTAGTGCATTGTGTCTATTAATATTAATGACAGAATAAAACACGACAAGATAAACTTTTCCTGAAAAATCAATGTCTATAAATTCTTAGAATTAAGGAAGGTTTTTATTTGTATCGCTACTGATATTAAAATCAGCTGCTCTCAATAATTTAGTTAGTGCTGTAAACGTAAACTATGTTGTCATTGTACTCTAGAAATGTTATTGACAAACAATAGGTTATTTTGAAAAAAATATATGAAATTTATTATTAATACTATTAATTGTTCGTCACACGGGCCAAAAGTGGCTTTTCGATCCTCGCTCATTTTCCGACTTCGGCTTCGCCTTTGTCGTTAAACTTGAGCACGTATCGAAAAGCGTCACTTTCGGTCCTAGTGATGAAATATACTATTAAATCATTTTTTAATAACGGCTTATTATTGCAGATACTGTACCGACTAAATTTAACTACAACTCATATTTTCAAAAAGGCCTGAATCATATAAGAAAGGAAATTAAGTAATAATGTAATTACACTAATGCTTAATCTTCATTTGTGCCTGTTTCATGTTAAAAAAATTCCAACTATTAATAATGTCCTAATAACTGCATTAGGTAAGCTAAGAGTGCATATCTTTATATATAATATGTGAAGCAGAATTTTGTGAACACAACTCCTCCCTTATTTCTGGACCAAATTTAATGTTTGAGTTGTCAAAAAATTCGTCTTATTTCGAAGTTTTGCAATAAGGTTTTAGATGTCTAAAATTCTTCTCCTTAATGGCGTGAGCTAATCTCAAAGGTCGGGGTTTCCCCACAAGATTAACATGGAACAAATTTAAAACCCATTTCTATACAATACAGCTGTTTATAATAAGAAATAAACTAATCCAGCTGCTTTCGTGGAGGTAAATCATGATTTTTAAATAACAGATACCGGTAATATAATTGATTCGGATGTCCGCTTTTAGTACAAAATCCATATTTTAAGTTAGGTCTATACTGAACCAACACATGTTTCAACACACACAAACCAATAAAAACTTGCTTTAAGGAATGTTATATCCTAATTAAAAAAAATAATTCGACCACGCAGCGGAATCGCTGACGTGAGTTGAGCGAATTTCCAAAACTAAATTTATAGGCCTATGTTTTAGGTCTTCAACCAAAAATTTGGGAAATAGCACGACGGTGCTGAATAGCTGCAAAATGGTTCGCACGCCATTCCGCATATTGGGAGTATCTTCAATACACAAAGCATTGCGTACTTCGCACACCATCCCCGTATTGGGCGTATCTTCAATACAAAATGCATTGCGTGCTTCGCACGCCAACCCCACGGTAGAATCCACCACATGGCTTTGAACCGGGTACCTGTATGGTATTTTACGTTTTGATCGATTTTGGGGGAACCAAACAAGTTATAATGTTGCGTAAAAAACAAAATGTGCAGAATAACAACTTACGGTACATTTATATTTGTAGAAAAAACTCAAAAACAAATTCATTCTCGTAGGAAAAATCTAAAAAATAGTTACTTCCGGTCAAAAAACGTGCTTCCGGTTGTTGGATTTTTTGACTAACGAACTCGTCCGAGCGACGTCGACAACCAACATGTGTACCAAATTTGAACCAAATCGGACTTAAAATGCGGCTGCTAGAGTGCGAACACATATATACATATAAATATACATACATAAATATATATGAATTTTAATGACACCCCAAAACGTGTTATGGGGACCATGATCGGTGCTCATTTGCTGCTCCCGACCTTGGGTCTTACCATAAGAGCCACTGCAATAGCTCATTTTTCCTTTGGAAATTCGGTAATAAGACATATAGTAGAACATATAGTAGACCTATTTATTGATAATATACGGTAATAATTGATAGAGTACAGTAACTTTTCGGTTAGGTTTTTGATTAAGTGTAAGCCTACACCTGAGACATACTGGTTCTTTTAACCTTTAGTATAACTGTTGTTATAAAATATACGAAATAATTTGATTTTAACATTTAACAGGATTTACCATCTTAGTTTTGAGGTTATTATTAATCCTACACCTTTATTATAAATAAAACATAACATATGTTTTTAGAAGGTTCCATCGGGGGTTGGCGTGCGGAGTACGCAGGGTTATCTCCTAGTAGTAAGTTACGAATATTGGTAATCTGATAGATATAATCGGTCAATCGGAAAAAAATCTTAGCAACTTTTAATCACAAAAAATATTTTACTATCAATTAATAATTATCTTTATTTTAATTTTTAAGTTTGTGAAATTAAATAGGAAAGGAAAACTTTTACTGAATTTATGTTTAATACCTAATTTTAAATTTAATGTGTTCGAAATATTATTGTTATAACGGTTTTTCATAACAGTATTGTCTTTGAATTTGTAAATAATTACAAATGTTACATTAAAACATAATTAGGTATTATGTATTTTGTTAAAGTTAGTCCTACCAAAATACGTATATGCATGCTACATTCAGTTTCTCTTCAGATACATATGTAGAATTTAAATATACATGATAAAATGTTGTTTGGGTTTCGAAGGAGAGATGTAATGCTTTCAGTTTTAAGAAATAAACAAACTGACCTCACACTCCCCTTCCCCCACTTCTTACAGGAAGTTTACTTCCTGTAGATGTAGCATGTTACCTTCAAGCTCCAAGGTCAGTTCTATCTCGATTTACTCTCTCTCTCTTTTCGTTAAAAGCAATGCTCCTAAAAGCAATCTAAATTTAAAACGCTAGAGGGCAGCACATTATCAGTGAAATTGAAGCACAAGTTCAAGTAGTGTCAAATGTTTCACGACAGGATGCGCTGGCGTATTCTCTCACCGTATAGTCCATAAGGTGGGATATCTGTATGTATAATCAAGGGTAGTAGTTCCACTAACCATTACCAGATAAAATCACTTTCAGAGTGTAAAAGTATGCTCAACTAATTATGTTACAGATTAATCATGGTATTCTATGGAGGGGGGGTGAGGTTTAATGAATAAATCATTCAAGGGTTTGGTTTGTAACTTATTACAATGTATCAGAAACAAATCAGTAAAATATCACTAAGACAACATGACTTTTTGTTTGTATAAGGCAGTTAATTTATCTGTGCTAAAAGTTGGATGTGTTTATATTTGTTGATCAGGAGTCAAGACATCATCAATGCGGTAGATCCTTTGGCAGATATTAAAGCAGAGGTAAGGTACAATATTTTTGTTTAAAAATCTATACTGCACCAGTAAACTAAATTGATTAAAATGATTTCAGAAAATAATAAAACAGTAACAAATATTTAATTAAAAAAGAAATATACAGATACATCAAAGTTATGCTACGATCGAGTCTATTTCACCCTGGAATATTGTCAGTTAAACTGAATTCTGAAATCATCAAGTTACTTGATAATTAGCTCATCTAATTACAATTGCTTTGTTCAGGTCAAATAGTGAAACACAAACTGTGCGAACTGCCTTTATTCCTTGGTTAAACTTGGATTCATAATTATACTTATTTTTTTTCATAATGTAAGTAATTTATTCCCTTCAAAATATGTCTTTATACACCTAAAACCAAATCTTCTAAAAAAACAACTTTGTTGTAAAAACTAGCCTGCCAAAAAATCCCTCAGCCGCAAAAAGGGTTGATATCCGTTTTGCCCACCAAAGTAGAATGGTTGGTACTTAGCACCTCGCTCTTGGATGTGCATATAGAAACCTAACCCCTACCCTAACCATCCCCACTTATGCGTTTCAATTTCCCTGCCTCCTTCCCCCACAACCCCCTACAACCATCACTTTATCCACGGTTTCATTTAAGTTTCCTCTGTTTTCCTTGCATTGTGTGTTTCCAGTGCCCTGTTTCCTTCTACCAACCCCCTTTCAACTATTCTTTGTCATTGGTTTCATTTAAACTTGCTCTGTTTCACCTGCTGAGAGATTTTCGCTTCTTTCAACGCTGTTGGCGGGAGTTTTGTTGCTAAGATGATATAATGGCTTATTGAATTTAACTTTAAATTATCACCACTATATGATATAATTCTCTGAACCAAAATTATTCTTGAACCATTTAGAAAACGAATTTATTATGTCTGATCACAACCCACATAAAACAAAAATATTATTTTATACAAGATATGTTGATGATACTTTTCTCGTGTTTGATGGCACTTTACGTCAGGCGGAAATATTAAAACTTTATCTCAACAAAATCAACCATAAAATGCAATTCACTATGGAGACCGAAATAGATAATAAAATAAACTTTCTTGATTTGACTATGACCAAGGAATATGATAAACTAAAATATAAAATTTACCGAAAATCTACCACTACAGATAGCACCATTCATGCCACATCACACCATCCAATATCAAAAAAAATGTCAGCATACAACTGTTTCATACACCGCCTTCTCACCATACCATTGGATAAACACGATTTCAACAATGAATTGGAAACCATTAAATATATAGCCCAAGCGAACGGATACCATGAAGCAATGATTGATAAACTTTTGCATAATCATATAAGAAATAAACAGAACCCCATCACACGGTCTAAGAATAAGAATAAAAAATTCGTATCCATGGAATATTCTAACACCGTTCCGCATATGGTGAAAAATACATTGGCGAAATATGATATTACCGTCACTTTTCGCACCAACAATAATATTCAAAAATTATTACGACCCAAACGTGTAATTCCAATCGAAAAGAAGTCGGGTGTTTACAAAATCAAGTGTGATGATTGTGACAGTATTTATGTGGGACAGAGGGGTAGGGCATTCAAATACCGTTTTAATGAACATTTGCCGCATAAAAACATGCATAAATTTAAAACTAACTTTGCTCAACATTTAATTGATAGTAATCATTCATACACTAATTTCAACAAAAATCTGGTTCCACTTCATATTTGCAAAAAAGGTAGACTTATGAACGCCTTAGAAGAATTCGAAATTTATAAGGAGTTTAATAACAATCCGTCTAAATTATTAAACGATCAGCTGGATTTTAAAAGTAATAGTTTATATGACACAGCCCTAGGCTATTTTAAACCGGTTTTCTAACTACAGTACTATATTTCTTTTGACAGTTTATGACAGTGTACTATGGACCACACTACGACCTACACGACGAATAATTGTCCGGCACAATTCAGTTTTTTAAAAGTGTTGTAACTGTGGTGTTTTTGTGTGTTTTTTAAACGTGTTTGTGTTTTATTGTGTTTGTGTAAGTGTACTTAACAATGGGATTTCGGTCCCGAAACGCGTCGTAACATTCGAACGACCAAAAAAGTCACAAGACGGAACATTAAAAGGTAATATTTAATATTATTTTTAATATATTATCCTATATAATATTATTATTTCAAGTTGTTTTTTAATAAAAAATTTTGTTTTAAGTAACAAGTTTGAGGTTATCTTTATATCGTTTAGTCTCTTTACTTCAACATACAAACAACATTTTAAACCAATATAAACTAAAAAGTAAGCAGGTGACGCTCTTCACGTCATATGGACAATTCTGAATCGTTGTATCAAGTAATACGTGTGACTCCGTCTCTTAATATGGATATTAATAACATTTTGAACCAACTAATCTATAATCGCATCATTAGACTCAAACTAATCTTAAAAAAGACTTCAGTTCATTTCAAGTTGCGGTTAGTAAGATATGGGAAACAATAAATTTCAAGTATTATATACAGTAGTGTTCCATAGCTTCCCGTTTTTGAAGTAAAACTTTTATATCAACGTAGTGAAAAAATTTAATATGGCAAAAAATATAATTTATTGTTACATAATATAATCTAACTTTTGGTTTCTCAGTATCAATTACTGTAAATTATCAATTACCGTGTATTATCCAATAGGTCTGCTATTAAATTCTATTATTTTTAAATAGGATTTTTAGACATGATGGTTTCTTTTTTTTTAAGTTCCTTAACGCAAAATTTTATTGGTTTATGTGTGTTGAAACATGTGTTGGTTCAGTTTAGGCAAACCTTATTTTATATTATTTTGTACTAACTAGGCATCCGAATCATCTGTTTTATTTATTTTATTCAATTCGTTGCTATGGTAATGAATGTAAATACATCCAAGAAAAATATGACTAGGCCTAACCTAAAATTATATTTAAATTATTTTTCCTGCCTTAACAGCAACATACACACATAATTTATGTTTTTGAGTACATCTTTTGCATAGCACGTTTTGAATTGTATGAGATTCATCTTTAAATTGTTATTTTTTAGTTTTTGATAATGATGCATACTTATGAGTATTACAGCTGTTAGACACTATGGGTTTAACGCTTAACTTAATACTGTGAATTTTTTTTTTAAATTCATTAGGTTTAGTAGTCCCGAGATTATCCAGTACATAAAAATTAAAAAAATTTCCCCCTTGGGGGAGGGTGTAGGGGGTGGGGGTGACAAAATGCACAAAAGGCACCTCCTTGGAGCCTAACGAATCTATGGTCAAAATTTCAGCTCGATCCGTTAAGTCTACGAGGCTGTAGCCCTGTCAAAGAACGAGAAGGAGATAGAGAAAAACGTGAAAAAATTTGATTTATTAAACTTCTATAGCTCCGACACCTGATGGTCCCAAGAGTTGAAATTTGTTATACGTCCTCACGGGCCACTTGAGAATGAGTGTATGAAAAATCAACCCTCAAGGACTCCATGGGGCTAAGCTACGGGTGGGTGAAAACCCCTACTTATGTTGTCGTGTAAACAGTGTCTTGGTCGCTTTTTCTAGTTTTCGCTTTTTATGGCGGGCGGGACGCTCTCGCGTACCTAGATAACGAACATATGACTGTATAGAGTTTTTATTTACAGAGGTTTATCAAAAAGGGTTTGGGCCTTGGGCGAAGTTCACCCTTGGGCCCATTTACTTACACATATTTACCTAAAGCTTTTCTAACCAAA
Organism: Philaenus spumarius; assembly: GCA_018207615.1. Taxonomy (NCBI): domain Eukaryota; kingdom Metazoa; phylum Arthropoda; class Insecta; order Hemiptera; family Aphrophoridae; genus Philaenus; species Philaenus spumarius. Next base: position 14,936 of record JAGFPH010018982.1, read on the forward strand.
AGCTGATTCACAGTTAGACTTATTTATAGAGTATCTCTACCTGAGGCATAATGTACAAAGATGTGTTTATATTTTCTTCCACTGTGATTGTATTGCCAGTCTCGACAAATTTATCACCAACTTTCCTGACAGTAGAAAATACATGAAAATAAAGTTTTTAGTGCAACTTTTTTCAGAGTTTGGTGTAGAATTAAATATTTTTTATTCTATTCGGTGAAACACTGTTGAAAATAAAATTGTTTAGAGGCAAAAACCTGTAATAACAAAATTTGGAGGTGAATTTTTTAGTGAGACATTTATTAAATTTAAAATTATCTCTTTTCTTTTATATTTGCTTGTAACCTAGTAAAATAGTATGATGTTATAGTAAATCACCTGTTTTTGTTTTGTACTTTATGCTTGTCAATATGGATAAGTACCATATGTTGTGTGTATACTTATGTTTAATATGTTCCAGGAGGTTGTAGGAACTGAGCACTTGCATTTCCCTAAAGTTTTAATACCAGATCTTGTACCTAAAGTAGAAGCTGGGCTGGTGTCTTCTTCTGCATTGTTGCATGACTATCGCATTAAATTAGAGCCTAATCCTTTGGAGGTAAATATATTTGTAAGTACTTATATACTATTGTAGTTATTACAATATATACTTGTAAGTTTATTGTGTGTACAATATTCTGTTATTATTTATGTTAACTTTATAACATTGAAACATGTAAAAAGACATGAATGTTTTCTTTCTACACTTTGCTAACCTTTCCAAGCTTAGTCCATTCATAGTTTAAGATTATCTGTAGTCCTTTACTATGGAA
>JAGFPH010018983.1:0-15744 GCA_018207615.1 Philaenus spumarius
ATTAAAGAAAACTCGTGGAAATCGAATCAGCTGTTATTAAAGAGCCACCACAGATGCGTTGTATTTACTTGCGCACAGAAGCATATTAATCCGTGTTACTTCACAATTACACGAGAGTGTGTTTATCTACAACCTGTTTTCATTTTATGTGCCGTTTGATTTTAGCGATTGCAATCGTAGATAGGCTACGACAGTTTCGCTCGACGGGTAGAAAAATTTAGTCATAAAAGTAATTTATTCGGACGACCTTTTACGGAGAAAGAAAGAAGTGTGGTAATATTTTATAAAACCGCTCGCATATAATACCGATTCCAAAAATGGAAACTTGTAAGCTTGGAGGCCTGAACCAGCCCTACAGTAAAACCTACGGGAAACGAACACGAGTATGTAGGCCATAATGACTCATAGGAAAGCCCACACTGGTTTGGAATATTGATTATGGCCTATGTCACTTACTAGTTCCGTGTTAATGATGTACTATGCAGTGTTTCCTCGTTTAAATATAATGGCAGCTGAGGAACTTTATTAGTAGGCCTAAACTTGTGAAAGTTAAGTAAACTATTAAAGTAGCCTAAAACCTATCACTGTAAAGGAAGCAAAAGCAAAAAAAAAAAAGAGAATAATTCGATCACACAGCTGACGTCAGTTGAGCTCATTTCCAAAATTAAGTTTATATGTTTCAGGGTTTCAACCAACTATTTGAGAAATGGTCTACTCACGAAGCCGCTGAATAGCTGCCTCCGAGTACGAAATATTAGCAGAAAAAATAGGGATTGTATGGACAAATGTTTGGGATATTGCGTGTCTATTTCGATCGCTGTCTTACATTATGTAGGGTACAGATCACAGCTACCCCCACCACCTAACTTAGATCTAAGTGCCTCTGTCCTAATCAATAATCATTTCATTAAAATTCATATTAAAAAACTGAAAAAACCTAAAACGTTTGAATAAAATTAGAGATTTTAGGGATAGGTAGGTACGTGTATATTTCGACCTCTGTCTTACATTTTATTCAGTTCACAACTACCCTCATTCCCAACTTATATCCAAGTGCTTCTGTCCTAATCACAATCATCATTTCCGTAAAAATAACACAATGTACAAGAATATGTTTACGTTAACATCACCATGTGTCAAGTTAAGTAATATATCACAAGTAGAGTTAATTTGGTGTGTGACCTAAAACTAATTATTTCTTTTAGATTTGTCCTGTTTACAGAGTGTTCTAAAATTCTGTTAATTTTTTATAAAAAATAATATTATAGTAAAAATGCGTAGGCCTACCGGATGCAAATTAATATTATAGTAAAAATGTGTAGACAAATTAATATAATAATAAACATTCTCGTTCTTGCGTTTATAGTTCTGACATGGGATCTTATGGTCCTACATCTTGAGATGCGTTGCTGACTTGAGCGGTGTCTCGTCTCGTTCTTGTCGCGCTCTCGTCGATTTCTCGTCCCAACATGGACTCTTATGGGACTACATCTGAGATGCATTGCTGACTTGAGCGTCTCTCTTCTCGTTCACGTCACGATCACGATTTTTGCTCTTTTACTACTGAAACTTATTTTTGTTTATTATAATTAGTCTACGAATAGTTGAAGTGTGATTCCGAAGATCTTTGGATGTAGTTTGTATTGCAGTTTTGTATTTTCAGTATCAATTTTCTACTTATTGGAATCGGTTGACAAATAAAGTAGGCCCACTAGGCCTAACTATCACTATTTACACTTTTTCCAACACGACTTAAACAATTACATGGAAGTTGTGCCCCTGGTTACCAGGCAACGCATGGCGCACCCCCTCACTTCAGCTTGGATGTACGAAGTTACTTATAAGACACAGAAATCAGTGGATAGGTTGTGGTGGTCCCTTAGCTTGGCCTGCAAGATAACCAGATTTAAGGGGTCATTTGAAATCCATTGTCAATTCAAGACCGGTAGACAACATTGCACAGCTGAGAGAGCGAAATAAAGATGGGTGTTGCAGGATGAGATCTAGTACGAAAAAGCTCAACAAGGTTTTACCTCCGATAAAAAAAAGTGCTTCTGGTTGTTGGATTTGTTTCGATAAAGGACTCGTCCGAGCGACTGAGAAAAACAACGCGTGTTCCAAATGTGGACTAAATCGGACGTAAAATGCGGCAGTTTGAATGCGAACATATTTATACAAGCAATTTTTATAATAACACTCCAGAACTTGTTCTGGGGACCATGATAATAATATACTGTTGATAAATCCCCCAAAAAACACTTCGTGTTACACCCATCATCTGTAATACTTAATCAAAACCTAGCCTAGGTTATACTTTGGGGTTAAGTTACAATTTCAATCAAAACCAACTTCTTATTGTCTTGGAAGTTGATAATCGCATATATTATTTCTCAAGGCCATTTTTTGTCGGTACGCCATAACTTCCTTAATACATCATTAAGTTACATGAATGAGGCATCATTTTAAAGCTTTCCTTAACCGCTACACCGGAAAAATAGACAAACAGCTTAAAATTCATGTTTTAATAACAAAAATTGATTTAAAAAACTTTTATATTATACTTTGTATGTTCCTAATTGAAAGGTGCCATCTATTAACCATCTGTTTGACTAGCATGACAGCTGTTAGTTAGATTGTTTACACTGAAAGATTGTATGAATAGGGAATAGTATATTTCATTACTAGTACCGAAAGTGGCACTTTCCGGTGCGCGCCCAAGTTTCACGTACGAGGCGAAGCGGAGTACGGGAATAATTGGAGCAAGTGCCGGAAAATCACTTTTGGTACAAGTTATGAACGGTACTTTTCATCACGAAGCAAAAATACACACAATGCTGAAGAAGAAACCTCAGTAAAATGCAAACTTCATATCTTTCTCTTGATTTCTCTGGTAGAAGGGTTTTCATTATCTCTGTAGCTTTTTGTATCAAATTGTCAGGAATATTAGACATATTTCGAGAGATTTTAAACATGCGCTATAATAACAACACAGCAAAACTCATTTATACCTATTCCTGTTTTCGGTTTACATTGTTGAACAATAAGAACAGCTGATATAAATTGTAAGAATAAACGGCAAAGCGACGTCAGAGCGCGTAGCGGGCAAATGGAAAACTAATTGAGAGCAAGGGAAAACAAATTTAGAGCAAGGGAAAATCAGCTGATCGTTTTTCCCTTGCTCTAAATTAGAGCTTGGGAAACGATCGTTTTCGTTGCTACCAGCTGACATCGAAAGTAGCTACTTTCGGTACGGAGTGATGAAAACTGTTATTTATAAACCAATGTAAATAAATAAACTTAATTAACAGGATTAAATCAAAGTGTTAAATCAGGTAAATGTAGGCCTACTCCGAACTTGCGAAATATTAGCACGGGTCAGCTAGTAGTATTAATTTGTGTTTGAATAATATAACTAATGTAGGCTATATTATTACGTTATATGATTGGCCTTGAGGATATAAAATTAATATTTTGTGTATATTATACAACTAACTAGTCCCAACCCCTCCTAGGCCTACGGCCTCAGATGGCTGATTCGCTTCGCTCGCAGTTGGAAAACTCTCTAAAGGCTCTCGCTAATCTTTGGCTCGTTTGTACCTGGGTGAACGAGCATCGTTCAGTATTTTTAACATCTGGATTGTATCTATTCGAATATTTAGTGGCTTTGAAGGAGGTATAAAAAGAAGCTGCACCTATTCGCCTTCAAAGTGGTATAAAAAGAAGTTCAGATTTTAAATTTTATGCGCATTTTTCAGACTTTATGAGCGTTTTTGAAGACATAAGACCTGCACATTTCCTGACGTCAAATAACCCCTGTATGCAAATTTTCATCAAAATCGTTAGAGCCGTTTTCGAGGTCCGCGAAAGATACAAAGATAGATACAAGAATTGCTTATTTAAAGTAATAGGATATATTGTATTATTATCATTATAGGCCTATTTGTTTACAATTTTGAAGAACAAATACCCATTCATTTAGCTTCGGAAACATTCTTACATCATCGTATAACATAAATAAATTTTAAAAATCATGACAGCTATAACATAATACTCGTTGAAATGTAAAAACCTAACACAGTTAGGTAGGAAACACTATTTCGACGATATTTAGCGTTTTGTCGTGACGATCTATATTTTTTCTTGGTCAGTAAATATGTCTATATTATATTGAAAGGAGACGTTTAGCCATCACTGAGCTCTCTAGGTACTTCAAATGGTAAGGTCTTACAGATTTTACGGGAAATATGAAATTAAAAAAATCACGAATACTTTTTTAATGATTATCTAATGTTTTTAATTGCTCGTAAAGGCAGTTCCGGTTTAGCATGACCAAGAAAGTTGAATGAAAGGTCAATCGCCTTATTTTTCACGAAATAATTTGATTTTGAAACAAAATTTACGTTTTTTAAACTTACAGTGGCCTCTTCGAGTGGAAAAATACATGGTAGATATATTTACCGTTAGTATGGCCAGGTATTGGCGTTCCGCAAAACGACCGTTTTGCTAGGCTGGATAATACAGGTAGCATTTCACTTAGGCCTACTTCAGTTTTTTTTTTATAACACTAAATTGAAATGCTTGTTACAGCTGGATCTACGCAGGCTATTTCATTAGAATGTTTGATTACGTTTTGATACATTTTAAGATGAATTCCGATGATCGGTCTGTTTTGAAGCTGGTAACAATTGCACGAACAATTTGTGGAAAATAGCAACATAGGAATTTGTTTTATGAAATCCGTGCAGTATCTCATCGCAATGACAATAGTGGGCGTGATCTCACTTCCGGTTTGCTTTATGAATACATCCGACTGAATCACGGAGTACATTATCATGCATTTACATTCAGAGTAGGCCTACATCGGTTCCGAAATAATTCAGATTTTGTTAAAGGATTTGATTTGGATGAATATACTAAATCGAACGCTCACGAAACGATGTTTGCTAATATATAGCCTATAGCTGGCTGAGAATGCAATGGTCAAAAATGAATTATACAGAATGTCCAGTAATTACGGGATCAAACTTCGGCGAATGGTTCTATGGGTCAAAATAAGAAAACAAGTTTATAAACATAGGCCCGAAAAAGCTTTGTTTTCCAGATATCCACCACTTCTTTGTTTTTTGTAGAAAATAATTCAAATCTAGAGAACGGTTTGACTGAGTTTATCCTAACAATGCTATAAACCTCTAAAATTCGAATTTTATCCACCATTAGCCTCTGCAATTCGAAGTTAAGGGAAGGTTACTTTGGACGCCCATATGATTTTTCTACTGGGAGAATTACCCAGATTTTCTAGGGGATTAAGGATTACCCTCCTCTGATTCGGCAAAAGGGGTCCAGGGAAATTGTGGACCTTCCCCAGAAAATTTTTAAAATTTGGGAAGCCAATTTGGCTTTTCAGATGTATAGCATTGAGTCTGTACCTTTACACCGCCAATGAATAAGCTATAAGACGCCTAGAGGCCGCACCAAGTAGTGACCCAGCAGCTCATGCTTGAACTCTTGTAAAAATTAAAATAAGTATATGTAAAATCAAACGGCAAATAACATTTAAAACATATTTTAGTGCTAATCTCTTAAAAGAAATTTACCAGACTATAATTAATAATATACATATTTTCCATTCCCTGGGAGCGGGGGGGGGGGGGGGGGGGCCCCCTCTGCCCATTGGTATGGGTGCCCATGGAGGATTCCCTCTCCGCCATATTGAATCTGATTCCCATAAGAGCAATGCTACAGAATAAGTAATTTTTTCCGTTATTCGTGGAATAAATTGAAAATTTTGGTTTAATTTTAAAGTACTGTCATATGCGGTTGTTGATTGCCGAATAAATTTTCAAAAACTGTTTTATTGTTTTCATAAACGTATCATATAAATAGTAAATATTTACTCAGTTGCAAAAAGAAATATTGCAAAAAACTTTAGCAATCAACACCCACAATCTACTTTACTTCAAGAAAAAAAATACAGCTTTCGTTTTTTGACGAAAATAACACAAAAATATCGTGAAGGTATGGTTAGATTAAGATTGAAATTGTAGCCGTTTTGAATTTAGGGACCCGACCCTTAATACGAAAAACAAGCCTGTTGAAACACGAACTTCGCGCGTGAGCTAACCAATAGAGATTTTTCATGTTATTGAATTTAACAGCAAGCGACATCCACAGTGACTTTGGGTAGCACATAGGTATGTAAAATACAAAAACTATCAATCAATGAGCTTTTGCAAATTTTTTTTACAAAAATAACACTAAATTAGGACATTTTTGGTTTTTCATTGATTTTATAAAATATTAATATATCACGATACTTCCAATGAGACATTTGTAGAAAATTAAAAACCTACAAAATGTTTTTTTATGTATATCGGACCATATGTTTTTTTATGTTTTTTGGGGTATCCCAATCGGACCATTTTTCACCTAGAAAAGCTTAAAAATTACTATTTTTCAAAAAATCATATCTTTGTTAATTTACAATATTAAGGGCAGATCTATCGGAAAATGATTGTTTATTATGTGTACTTCTAACAGGCGGAAGATGAAGTCGCATTAATAGTTTTCAACAATTGCAGTAGAAACAAATTAGCTCTACTGTAATTAGCTTCTATTAACCTGAGTGGCCAGATTTTAATTTACCAAACGGATTCTGAAAGTAGCCATTAAAACCTCCAATTAATTAGTAGCCTATATCTTCGATTTTTGAATAATGTAGATAAAGTGTGATGAACAAACGGTGCCAGAAACTGGCACATACTTTCTCACAAACATATTTAAATTATTAACACGTTCACTGCTAAGGACGCACATGTCAGCTTGACACTGAACACTATGAGAAGCGGCTGACGTATTGGAAGTATTTTTAATACACAGTACATTGCGGGCTTCGCACGCCTACCCGCATATTGGGAATATTTTCAATACAAAATGCATTACGTACTTCGCACGCCAACTCCCGTATTGGGAGTATTTACAATACATAATACATTGAGTGCTTCGCACGCCAACTCGCTTATTGGGAGTATTTTCAATACACAATGCATTGCACAACGCCTACCCCCGGATGTAACCCCAACTGTGACTTCATAATTGTATTAAAGTAGGAGAGTAAGTAATAAATATTATTATTATTTTAGCTAAAAAAGAAACTATTCGATCGATTTGGAACAAATTTGTACCAAACATGTCAATTAGGCCTGTATTAGACGCACGGAAAAAGGTTTTGACAACTTTTCAAAAACAACTCCCTTTTTGGCCAAAAAATCAGATATTATTATTATTAGCTAAACGAGAATTTGTTTAAAGATAAGGTTTTTTGCATATGGTAGGTGTCGATTAAGGGCTACAAATAAGGCAAATTTTATCAAAATCGTTAGAACGGTTTTTTTATAAAAAAATAATAACTGATTTTTGGGGGTGTTTTGGCCAAAAAGATGTTTTTTTCAAAACCTTTTTTCGTGCATCTATACAGGCCTAATTGACATGTTTGGTGCAAATTTGTTCGGAATCGATCGAATAGTTTTCTCTCTGGCTTTGTATGCATACAGACAGACATGTTGTAAAAAACACTTTTTTGGATTCATGGGGTCACAAAACGGATATTCCCACAAAAATCTCAACATCGATTTTTTTTGCGATCACTATACTTTCTCTATACTATAGTAGGGGATAGTGAGAAAGTAAAGTGCATCCGAACATAACGCGAAACGCGTCAATTTGCGCCCGACGGGACGGCTAGAGAAGTGGTAGTGGGGCAACCAACAGATGATAGGCTCACCCTGCCGTTCTCTTCTCCTTCGCAGTTTTTTTTTATTTTTAAAAACGTGTTCAGTTACATTAAAGTTTGTTTTTAGTGGATTCTTAAAATAAAGGTTTACCTCTGTGATTCGAATTTTACGTACTCTAACCTCTATAATTCAAAGTCTCGCCAGTTCAAACTTCTTTTAATTCGAACAAAATCAAATTGCTTTTACTTGGATTTCGACTTGGCGAGGCACTGTGTATTGAAAATACTCCCAATATGGTCGAAGGCGTGCGAAGCACGCATTGGATTTTGTATTGAAAATACGCCCAATATGAGGATTGGCGTGCGAAGCACGCATTGTATGTTTATTGAAAATACGCCCAATATGAGGATTGGCGTGTGAAGCACGCAATGCATGTTGTATAGAAAATACTCCCAATATGCGGCATTGCAAATCTCAGTGTCAAATAACATCAGAAAAATGTTTTAAAAAGAACTATAATATTTACTAGATGTTCCTTTCATTATAAAAGCCGCGTGTATAATGTCGTAGCCTAGTCTACTTTGTAGTTACGACTTATACCACCAGGTTTGTTTATGTGTTAGACCGAAGACTAAAACAAGTTGACATGTTTACACTCGAGTATCTACTATGTGCCCATATAAGCCGCGAAAGCGTCAAGGACGGACCATACCTACCTTGTGCTAAGTTTGTCAAATGTTTAGCATGAAATTAGTTGTCACTTGAATTAGAAATAAGAGTCTGTTAACGGAATGGACTTAAATATTTATACAACCATAGTAGTTGCATTTGGATCGTTTGAGTATGGTCGTGGTATGATTTAAATCGTGTGGTCACGACTGAATGCAGTTTGTACAACAACTGTCGAGTTGTTTTATGCATAATTGTATTTTATTGGATTAATTTTTACACGAGTGAATGTTGGATGTTTTAGGCCTTTTCAGGACATAACGTATAGGCCTAACGGTAAAATACCATAAATTTATTAATTATAGACGGTAAAGTCCCAAGGGGCAAATGGAAGTTATCATTTCAACACCCTGAAAACGAAGGCCACTCCCATGAACTTTTCAAATCAAGTGTTGACAAATTTGTCTAAAAACATAGAGCTATAATTTTTTTACATAACCCCAGCAATTGTTCCGGTCATGTTTGTTAATTTATAAACACTACAGAAGATTTTAACTGTACTATATACCGTCACACTCTACTATATATAGTACCTGGGCGACCGAGCATGGCTCAGTGTTTCAGTCACGTTTGAATAAATAAGTTGAAAATTATACCACCTGATTAAGTAGAATATAGATATCTGGAGCTAAAATCAGTAGATTAACATCTGTTTGTATAACATCTGGATTGTACGATATCTCTAATGTATCCGCCTACTTAGTGACTTCAAAGGTGTTATATAAAAGAAGTTCAGAGTTTACATAGGCGAAACGAGCTACTTAGGGCATTTTTGCAGACATAAAACCTAGCGCATTCGATTCCTGATGTCAAAAAACCCCTACATGCAAATTTTCATCCAAATCGTTAGATATCCTCGAAATAAATTTAAATACAAGAATTGCTCATTTAAGGGGACTGCATCCAAATTAAAAAAAAAAAAATCGATTTTTCAAAAATATTTTTTTATTGTTCTCTATTAAATTTTGAATAAGAAAATATATAACATATACCCCTTATTTGTTTATTTGTATTTTTTATGATTATTTGAAAGTAAAGAAACACGGCTGTAAAGTAAAGTAAGCGGCGAAATTTTATATATTGCTGCTTAAGATGCAAAACCTCATAACCCACAATTTTGCCAAAATATATTTTTTTGCATAACTGGATTTGTACAGTCATTCTATGCCTTCATACTTAATTTCATGCCAATCTGATAATTATTTCCTGATTTATACGTGTTTTTGTATAGACTCAACAAATCTTAAATTCTATCTCAGGCATCATAAACGTCTCACACATACAATTTATACAGATTCAAACTTAAGAACAACAAAGCAAACTTCCTATAACCACTCCTAGATGGCGCTGATGAAGGTACATTTTTGTTATAACCGCTCCTAGATAGTGCTGATAAACTATCTTTTACTTTACACGGAATATTTATACCGATAGTAAAGTAACTGAAGTTTTGTTAATTTGTCAGTTTTCTTTAATGAAGCCTTAGCCTAGTGGATAACGTTGCGTCTTCCTGGTCAGAAGATGCCGAGTTCGAATCTAGGCTAGGGAGACCAGATATCTAATCATATCTATGGTTTGAGGGTAGGAGGGCGGAATTTCAATTTTTTTACATTTTGAACACGGAATATTTATTCCGATAGTAAAGTAAATGAAGTTTTGTTAATTTGTGAGTTTTCTTTAATGAAGCCTTAGCCTAGTGGATAACGTTGCGTCTTCCTGATCAGAAGATGCCGAGTTCGAATCTAGGCTAGGGAGACCACATATCTAATCATATCTGTGGTTTGAGGGTAGGAGGGCGGAAGTGAAGCAAACGTTGGTTGGCTCGCTTCCAAGCTGACGGGATATGACTAGATATCTGGCCTCCGGCTGGGGCTGTTTTGCATAATTTTACTAAGGTATTTATGTATGTATATATATATTTACTAAAAAAAAAACCTAGGAAAACTTTTATTTATTGAAATTTTTACACAGTCATTTAACCATATTAAAAAACTTGGGTACATTTTTCTCAGGAAGTTTTAGAGATAATGAGCTGAAATTTTGTACACATATTTATAGGCATATAATAAGCATTTAGATAAAAGATTATAAAAAAAAAACACATTTTCTGTTTATATGATAGAAGTTTATGTAATTATTTCTTTCTTTTTGCGTTTACCGAAAATTGACTTTTTTGGTACGTTAGGAATTTTTTCTCAAAAAGTAATGAACATATTGCTATGAAATTTTCAGGAGTTGTTTATATTACTAAAATACACATTTTAACAGGGATTTCCTGATTGATCTAAAAAAATGTTGTATGCCCCAAAAAAACACTAAATTTTGAAGAGTCGGACAATTTAAAAAAAAAATTTAATTCAACTTCCAAATAATATTTTTTAAATCCCCCTCGTTAAGGCGTGTATTAATACATGATAAAACAATGGTAAAAATTTCAGGTAGATTGATAGGATTCATAGTTTTTGAGTAAGTGTTCCTTATGTTAACATGGCGGCTTATGGGAGAAACATTTGGATGCATTGGATGCAGTCCCCTTAATAAGATTAGATATAGTACTCACTATGGCAGAGTATACAGGATGACTATTTTAAGTGTGCCACCATTGGTAAATCAGAAACGACAAGATTTACAGGATACTTTAAATGGGGGACTTCACCTACTTTTTAGTGGCCATTAAAAATATGAATTTGAAATTTCGAAAATATGCCGCCATTTTCCAATATGGCGGCCAACTTTAGAATTTCTTATGGAAACCCCTATTTTTATGACGGATTTGGAATTTAAATGCAATTGTAAGATGTTTTTATCCCTAGTATTTTTTTATAGACTTAACCGTTTAGCTGCTAGGAACGCTGAAAGTTTCAGAAACTCTTTATTTCAACAATTATTAAAGAGGCTCATTTTCAATTTGCAAACAATAAAGTTTAACTCAAAGTACAATATGTTTTACAATGGGATGTTAAAAAGCTGTTGCAATTTCATAAATACTTTATTTTATACAAAAAACCTATTTAAATTACTGTTAAAAAATCGCTAACGCAACCACTGTGTATTGTGTAAGCTGTATTTATGTGCGCACGCTTGTATTTATGAAGATAGAGGACACTTTGAAAACCTGCTTTAAGTCATAATTAATTAATTAAATTAGTTTTTCGTTAAAATCTATTCTGTTAAAAGTACCTAAATAGCTTACATGACAACTGTACAATTTTTACAGATTCCTTCTCCTAGGATAATCACATACAAACCAAAACACCAAATAAAAATGTAATACTTTATTAAATTTAGCAGATTAGATGTTCACAACAATTTGTTCACCTACATCGTAAAGCGTACTTAGTACTGTAAGAAACTTCTTTGTATCATAGGAACAAAATGTTTTGGGACACAAAAAGGCAGTCAAGATGACTTAAAGCAGGTTTTCAAAGTGTCCTCCATCTTCATAAATACATGCGTTCGCACATAAATACATCTTCTACACAATACACAGTGGTTGCTTTAGCGATTTTTTAACAGTAATTTAAGTAGGTTTTTTGTATAAAATAAAGTATTTATGAAATTGCAATAGGTTTTTAACATTCCATTGTAAAACATATTGCACTTTGAGTTAAATTTTATTGTTTGCAAATTGAAAATAAGCCTCTTTAATAATTGTTGAAATAAGAGTTTCTGAAACTTTCAGCGCTCCTAGCGGCTAAACGGTTAAGTTTATAAAAAAATACCAAGAATAAAAACGTTTTAAAATTGCATTTAAAATCCAAATCTGTCATAAAAAATAGGGGTTTCCATAAGAAATTCTAAAGTTGGCCGCCATATTGGAAAATGGCAGCATATTTTCGAAATTTCAAATTCATATTTTTAATGGCCAATAATAAGTAGGTGAAGTCCCCCATTTAAAGTTTCCTGTAAATCTTGTCGTTTCTGATTTACCAACGGTGGCACACTTAAAATAGTCACCCTGTATAGTTTACGTGGTAAACATCTGAAATGGACATTGTCCTTCCTCATTCCGTAACTTGTTTACATTGTGCTTCCTCATTTTGTAAGTTGTTTTAAAATAGTTTACCTGCTAATAACTCTGAAATGGACATTGTGCTTCATCATTTCGTAAGCTGTTTTAAAACAGTTTACTTGGTAATACCTCTGTGCTTCCTCATTTCGTAAGGTGTTTTAAAATAGTTTACTTGGTAATACCTCTGAAATGGGATTCCTTTTTTTTTAGGCTAAAAACCTGAGCGGTTTTCATTGCCCACTTGAAAATAAATAAGAGTGGACGCTCCTGAAGTACACACTGCCTTCTGAATGGACTATAGTATTGTTACCTTTATGAATGCTAAAGCATTCATTACTAGCCCAATAATTGTTTGGGCGCATTGGTGGCCCATGCCAGGGTGTACAATTAAAAATTTGCTTACTGGCATTTTAATCTATATACTGTATATAAAATTCAATGTATGACCGTCTGTTTGTCCTTTATGCGTTACCAAACCGTCCATCCGATTGCTTTGAAATTTTGCATAGTAACACAGGTTAACCCTGGGAAGGTTTTAGGCCATTTACCGAAGTCCTAGGACATTAGGGCTACGCCCCAGTGGCCCTCAAAGTTTCAATGTTAATCTTATGGAAGGTCAATCTTAAGGAAGAAGAAGAAAGATTTCCAAAAAACAGCTGTTCGTATGAAAAGCTTAAAACAGCTGTTCGTATGAAAAGCTTAAAACAGCTGATTTTGATCAACAACTGATTTGGATCAAAAACTGAATATAATTTTAGGTTAGGTAAATCAAGCAATAGCGAAGCATTGCCGGGTCCACTAGTACTAAATAAAACGCAATTTTGTAGATAGTTCATTGATCATTTCATAAAATGAATATGGTAAACGTGAGTTGAGTCGAGTGGTAGGTTCCCCATGGTACCTACAGATCCTTATAAAGACTTAGCTAAGGAGCCAGGCTAGGCTTTGTGGTACTGCTACCCTTTCCATTAAACATTCTGTAGCTAAAAATATTTATTTTGATATCGTTTCTAGGTTTGCCGAGCAGGAAGTTTGTAAAAGTACTTGAAGTAAAAGTAAAGATGTAGTGTGCGTGATTAAATTTTAAACACTGACAACAGAATGATTATTACAGGTGTAGTACAGGTGATTCAGAACCATGCGGCAATGTCTCGGTAGCTCATTCTATAGCTAAAAATAAGAAATAAAGTCCATAAAAACATAGGCCCGAAAACGTTTTGTTTTCCAGATATTCACCTTTTTGTTTTTTTTACAAAATAATTCATATCTATATGTTTGACTGAGTTCAAATTTGGCATGCAGTTTAACCTAACAATGATCTATCTCAAGAAAAATAACCTATTATAGCCAACCATGCATTTAAAAATGGCGTCTGTTTGAAAATTTCAAACCTAAATTACTCAAAAACCTTACATTTTAACGAAAAACGTCGAGACACCTTTTGATTCACTATCGGATGGTGTAACTGTCACAACAATCGGATGAAGGATAATAGCTTAGTTAAAGATAATAACAGCATATATATAGGCCTACGTACAATATTGTAGTGTTTACTGTGTTGGTATAGAATGCCGATTGAACAATCCAATTATTACACACTAGGGGAGACCCCTGCATGCTCCGCACGCCAACCCCCAATGGAACCTTATAAAAGCATATGGTATGTTTTATTTACAATAAAGGTGTAGAATTAATAACAACCTCAAAACTAAGACGGTAAATAATGTTAAATTTTCAAATTAAATTATTTCTTATATTTTATAACAGCAGTTATAATAATGGTTAAAAGAACCAGCAAGGCTCAGGTCTATACTTTAAAACCCTAACCTAAAAGCTAGAAATACAAAAATAATTGCTTCAAATTTTGAAATCAGCTGTTCATGGAAATATTGGAGCAAGCAGCTATATTATCTGTTATTTTATTCAATTGGTTGCTATGGTAATAAATGTAAACACATGTGTTGGTTTATCATTCTAGGCCTAACCTAAGAATTTTTTTGGACTAAATTTACAAATGTTGATAAAAAAAAAGGTTTTTATGGAAATGAATTATAGCCTAAGTTACTCAGGAATAGTGTAGCTTTTTATTAGTAAAACAATTTTTTCAATCGGTTCAGTAGTGCCAGAGATTACCCCTACATACAAACTTTACCTCTTTATAATATTAGTATAGATAACTTGGCTATTATCCTTCATCCTATTGTTTTGACAGTTACACCATCCGATAGGGAATCAAAAGGCCTACAAAAAAAGGTGTCTCAACCCTCAACGTTTTTTTGTTGTTAATTTTTAAGTAATTAAAGTTTACAATTTTCAAATAGCCGCCATTTTGAAACGCATGATTGATATAATCGCTTATTTTTCTTGAGGTAGGTCATTGACAGGTTGACCATGCCAAGTTTGAACTCAAATCAGTCAAAACATTTCTCTAGATATTATTTTGTAAAAAAAACAAAATGGCGGATATTTGAAAACAAAGTGTTTTAGGGCACATCTTTATGGGACCTTTTTTTATTTATTTTTATGTTTGGAACACACCCTAGAAGATTTAAGAAATACCTGTTTCCTAACCCTGCATATGTTTAGTCTAGATATTAATAGTTTACTTTAAAATGTTAATTTTAGTTAAACAACATTTAAGTGCAGTTTCTTTTAAAAAAATATCCTTTAAAAAGATGCAGGCTAGCTGTATATATTTAGAACGTTTTATAAAAACTACCGTATTGTAAGAAATACTGGCTTTTCCAAAGTTTAACGGATTTATGAAAAACAAAACACTCATGTGATTATTTGCTATTCTTGATATAAATACACTAAAACCTCGTTTATCCGGTACTCGTTTATACGGAACTCCGGTTTATCCGCAATAGTCCCAAGGAAAAAAAATGCAAAATACAATGCGAGTCGTGTCACATCCCATGCAGGGTGTCAGAAGAGCAGAGGGGGTCTGCTAAAAAGAGAACTTCTGCAGTGAAGCAAAAAAAACATAACACATTTCTTTAAAAAACAATAAACAGTTCAAGTTTTTTCTGTATTAATTTTCCTGTACTTACCAGTAAGGATTATTGTTTATTATGTACTGTACATTATATTGTAATGTAGGGTATATGTAATATTATTGTGTTGTATATTATTGCACGTGTTTTTATGTAAAACCCCATGATATTTGGTTTATCCGGAATTTCGTTTATCCGGAACGGTACTGGTCCCGTCAAAACCGGATAAACGAGGTTTTAGTGTATTTTAATAAATAAATTTGCTATTTTTAATTGA
>JAGFPH010018984.1:0-15743 GCA_018207615.1 Philaenus spumarius
TTACTGCCAATTCAATTTATAGAACATACAAGTTTCTAGAACAAATAAATATCAAATAAAATATTTAATCCTCCATTAAAGTTATCCTTGCACTAAAGTTCAAGAGAATTCATTATAGTTAATTCAAGTTATAGAAGAAATGTATAGAAGAAGAAGAATTTATAGAATTCAATGTGCTGTTTTTTTTTTTTTTCTACAACAAGCATTAAATTATTTAAACCTCCATTAAAGTTAACCTAGCATTAAAGTTAATGTTTCTAGAGAATTCATACCAGCCAATTCAATTTATGTTACAACAAACAAATTTCTAGAACAAACATCAAATTATTGAATCCTCCGTTAATGTTACCTTGCAATAAAGTTAAAGTTTCAAGATAATTCATAACAGTTAATTGAATTTAGAGAAAAAACAAGTTTCTACCACAAAAATATTTAATCGTTAGTTAAAGTTACCTTGAATTAAAGTTATAGTTCCAGGAAATTTCATAACAGTTAATTCAAAATTTATAGAACATACAATTTTCAAGAACAAACATCAAATGATGTAATTCTCTGTTTACGTTACCTTGCATTAAAGTTTATGTTTCAAGAGAATTCATAGTGGCCAATTCAGTTTATAGAACATACAAATTTCTAGAACAAACATGAAATTGTTTAATCCACCGTTAAAGTTAACCTTGCATTAAAGTTAAAGTTTCAAGAGAATACATAACAGTTAATTCAAATACAAGTTTCTACAACAAACATTAAATTATTTAATCCTCCATTAAAGTTAACCTCGCATTAAAGTTTAAGTTTCAAAAGAATTCATAAAAGCCAATTCAATTTATAGAACAAACAAGTTTCTGGAACAAACATGAAATTATTTAGTGTGCTGTTGGTAGCGGCGCGACCTAGATCCAGACGCATGCGCAGTAGGCCAGTGATTTTGCGCGAATGACAGGAATTGTTTTGTATAATATAGAAGAATATGTATTAATTTACATTATTTCTATGTTATTTAAATTCAAAATAATTCAGATTTCTTAAAGATTTTTTTCTAATTTTCTGTTAAAATTCCCGTGTTTTTATGAAGGCCTAAGTTTTCCTTTTTACTTTCTCACTATACTATAGTATAGAGAAAGTATAGTGATCGCAAAAAAAATCGATGTTGAGATTTTTGTGGAAATATCCGTTTTGGGACCCCCTGAGTCCAAAAAAGTGGTTTTTACAAAATGTCTGTCTGCATGTCTGTATGTATGTCTGTATGTATGTATGTCTGTATGTATGTATGTCTGTATGTAGACAGAGCTAGAGAGAAAACTATTCGATCGATTTCAACCAAATTTGCACCAGACATGTCCAGTACGCCTGTATAGATGCACGAAAAAGGGTTTTGAACAATTTTGAAAAACAACCCCCTTTTTGGTCAAAAAAACCCCAAAAAATCAGTTATTATTTTTTTATAAAAAAACGGCTCCTACGATTTTGATAAAATTTGGCTTATTTGTAGCCTTTAATGTGCCCTACCATATACAAAAACCCGCATCTTTCTAAAAATTCTCGTTTAGCTAATAATAATAATAATAACTGATTTTTGGGGGTTTTTTGGCCATAAAGGGGGTTGTTTTTCAAATTTTTCAAAACCTTTTTACGTGCATCTATAAAGACCTAATTGACGTGTTTGGTGCAAATTTGTTCGAAATCGATGGAATAGTTTTCTCTCTAGCTAATAATAATAATATTTATTAGTTAATCGCCTACTTTAATAAAAGTATACAAAGCTAGAGAGAAAACTATTCGATCGATTTCAACCAAATTTGCACCAGACATGTCCAGTACGCCTGTATAGATGCACGAAAAAGGGTTTTGAACAATTTTGAAAAACAACCCCCTTTTTGGCCAAAAAACCCCCAAAAAATCAGTTATTATTTTTTTTATTAAAAAACGGCTCTAACGATTTTGATAAAATTTGGTTTATTTGTAGCCTTTAATGTGCCCTACCATATACAGAAACCCGCATCTTTCTAAAAATTCTCGTTTAGCTAATAATAATAATAATAATAACTGTTTTTGGGGGTTTTTTGGCCATAAAGCGGGTTGTTTAAAAAAAAATTTCAAAACCATTTTACTTGCATCTATGAAGACCTAATTGACGTGTTTGGTGCAAATTTTTTCGAAATCGATCGAATAGTTTTCTCTCTAGATAATAATAATAATAATAATATTTATTAGTTAATCTCCAACTTTAATAAAAAAAACTCTCCTACCCCACCCTACAAGTCACAGTGAATCTGTTTAGTAATTTAAATGTATTTGTGAGAAAGTATGTGCCAGTTCCTGGTACCGTTTATTCTTTATTGTGTATTTTTATTAAATAATTATTTTAATGTTTGCCGTGTTAACTTTAGTGTATAATTATGAAAACATTTTAATTGTATTCAGTTTAAGAGTAAGGGAGGACCTGATTCCTAACTTCACGTTAAATAAAGTATTTAAATCAAATTAAATCTATCTCGAGTGCGCAATTTGATAAAATGCATACGGATTAAAATGAAAATAACTAGGTCATTATCTACGCTTTCCTTGCAATTATTTTTAATACGTTTAATATAGATTAATTGTTGAAACTGTATTAAAGCGTTTTTAATTGCACGCTAATAAAAACCTGCAAATTAAAATTTCACGAATGCTCTCCATCCCAACTTCTAAGCTGATTAATAATGAAACGTAAAATTTAATGAAATAATATAATTATTCTTATCACCAACAATAGAAACAGTAATTGCATTATATTTTAACCATTACTGATGCATTTTAAACATACATTTGTTTAGTATATTTTGTTAATGTCATAAAATATGAACACCGAACAACTGTTTACAAGAATACAGTTCAATTTGATTTGATTTGCGTAAAACTATATTTGTGTAGGTTAAATTACATGCACTTAAGATCACAGACGTGTTTTACACGATAAGTTTCCCCCGTGTTTATAATATTAACCGCTGATGTGAGTTAAGCAAATTTCCAAAATTAAGTTTATAGGCCAATGTTTTAGGATTTCAACCAACAATTTGGGAAATACCTGAATAGCTGCAAAATGCTTCACACGCCATTCCGCATATTGGGAGCATCTTCAATACACAACGCATTGCGTCTTCGCACGCAATTCCGCATATTTTGAGTATCTTCAACGCACAAAGCATTGCGTGCTTCGCACGCCAACCCCACGATAGAATCCACCACATGGCTTTGAACCGGGTACTTTTATGGTATTTTACGTTTTGATCGATTTTGGGGGAACCAAGTGTGCTATAAGGTCGCGTAAAAACACAAAATGTGCAGAATAACAGCCCAAAATTTATATTTTTAGAAAAAAACTCTAAAAAAATCATTCTTGTAGGAAAAATCTAAAAAAATTGTTTCTTCCGGTCAAAAAACGTACTTCCGGTTATAGGATTCTTTTGGCTGACGAACTGGTCCGAGAGACGTAAACAAACAACGTGTGTACCAAAATTTGAACAAATCGGACTAAAAATTCGGCCGCTAGAGTGCGAACACATATATATGTGTATATATGTGATCGCACTCTAGCGGCCACATTTTAAGTCCGATTTGGTCAACATTTTACTGTATACACATGTTGGTTGTCTAAAAAAATCCAACAATCGAAAGCACGTTTTTGACCGGAAGTAACTATTTTTTCAGATTTTTCCTTCGAGAATGAATTTGTTTTTTAGTTTTTTCCACAAATATAAATGTAGGATGTAATTCTGCATATTTTGTTTTTTTACGCGACCTTATAGCTCGCTTGGTTCCCCCAAAATCGATCAAAACGTGAAATACCATAGAAGTACCCGGTTCAAAGCCATGTGGTGGATTCTACCGTGGGAGTTGGCGTGCGAAGCACGCAATGCATTGTGTAATGAAGACACTCCCGATACGGGGGTTGGCGTGCGAAGCACGCAATGCTTTGTGTGTTGAAGATACTCCCAACATGCGGAATGGCGTGCGAACCATTTTGCAGCTATTCAGCACCGTCGTGAATAGACCTATTTCCCAAATTGTTGGTTGAAACCGTAAAACATAGGCATATAAACTTAATTTTGGAAATTTGCTCAACTCGCATCAGCGGTTCAGCTGCTAGTTGTCACGAACAGTCAGCTGTGTTTATTCAATGAGTCCTTTTATAATAAACAGTGGACTAGTAGATTTCCGTTTATAATAAATTGTTTGATTTCATTTTAAGGGTGGTTATAACATTTCATCCCTTTGATTTCAAGTAATCGAATTGCAAATTATTTTTTATATCAATTAAGAATACCAGTAATATTAAAAAATTTTGATTTATAGTTTGTAGAAAATTAGTGCAATTTATTTTTATGGTATAGGGGTAGCTGCCCCACTTAAATCTTTCTGTTTGTAGAGACCATATTCTCCAAAATAAATCCTGGTACTAATATGTGTAAATTGTGAAATTTTAGTAAAATTAGTTGAGTAGTTTTTGAGAATATAGAAAAAGTAAGTGGATTATTATTTAATTTTCAGTGAAGTTATTCCATTTCATCCCTTTGACTGAAGTAAATAAATTGTAAATAGGTCTGTATAACCCTTAAAATTAACATTACATAGTACATAGTTTTAGCTTTAGAGTTTGTAGGAAGTTAGTTTAATTTATTGTGTAGGGGTAGCAACCCCATTTCAACCCCTTAGACTGAATTAATTGCAACATCTAAACATTCCTGGCAATGATATTGATAAACTTTGAAATTTTTGCGAAATCGGTCAAATAGTTTTTGAGTCAATAGAGGGACAAAGAATCAAACATTGATTTTTATATATAGAAATTTTTCTGCCTAGAACCAGATCGCAGCGCCACCTACCGGGTAGAATTGTGAATCTAAACCATCCATGGATTCACTCAAACGCACACACAAAATTTCATCAAAATTGGTCCAGACGTTTAGGACTTCAATGACATACACACGTACAGAAGATTCCCTATATATTATTTCTCAAACGTGTTTTTTGTCGGTAAGCTATATCTCCCTTAATTATTCATCAAAATAAATTATTCAAGCATCATTTTAAACCTTATGTTCCTCGGTATTGACGAAATATAGACAAACAGCTCAAAATTCATGTTTTCTTTACAAAAATGTATTTAATAAACTTGACCATTACTGAATACTTCATATTATGGTCCCTACAGTGACTAGATAGAGACAGTGTGGCCAAGTGTGGTCTTGTTTCCTATTGGTCAAGCTGTCGGCAGCCATGTTTTTCCTAAATTCGTATCTGTTTACATTACATTCATTCACGTTCACATTTTGTAAAAGCAATTTTACCGATTTTTAAACAGATATTTGTTAGTTTTTACTTTAAAATAAACGTAATAGTTATTTTAAAGCGATTTGTGTTGAAGTATGTGATATTGTACCAAATTAATAAGGAAATGACAGCAGATTAGACTACTCCCGCCACTCTAGGAATCGTTTCAGCGCGCATATTTCAGAAGTAAGTACATACCAAAAGTCTTTTATGTACAACATTTTAAAAAGTTCATAACATAGGCTAATCCTTTTTATCAATAGAAAAGATAAATGCAATAAATATTAGTATTACGGTACGCAATTTTAAGAACTGTTTTTGGCCCAAACCTATAATTTCGTCCGTGTTAGCCCTACGTTTGTTTATAGTTTTCAAATTAAATTGGCATCGTTATTTTTTCTGTACAATCTAGACGAGAACCACATTAATAAGTAGGCCTAACTGAAATAATGAGGAAAATTAGTAATTAAACCTGTTTTTCGGCCTTGAATAACTTACTTGAAAATCTTGAATTGCCTAACCTCAAAATCAAAGAATTGTAATTTCGATGTTAAATTATTGTTAGAGACATTAATTTTATTATTAGCTTTCAATTGAAATAGAAATAAATGAGTTATTTAGAAAAGTTTTAATTGCTTCGCTTATTTAAAAAAAATCTGATGGAAATAAATGCATTGTAAAAATCAGAAAGTGTAACTTTGAAAATATTTAATTTGTAAAATTTATTCATTGATAAAAAAGGCTAATTAACAACAGGATAATAATTAAAAGACAATTTGTTTAGTTTTATACTGTTGCTAAGTTTATAATATGTATGTACATGTGATTGTAAAATATTTTGTTAGAATGTAGCCTACTATGATCCTGTTCTGTGAAAATATTATCTCAGAAAAATTGTAATTTTTAAAACGAAAATGTCTATAAGTTGAGAATTAAATTTAATTAAAAACAATTTCATTATGACCAGTCAAATACTTTTTCAGATAGCTACAAATTATTGAAAATTTGGTTCCTTGAAAATGTTACAAAACCTTGACTTTTATTCAAATAAACCGCATAAATAATAAACCGCATTGAACTTCAAAATGTTTTTTTTAACGTAAAATTGAACAAAGAAAATAATAGTGCAACTTGTTTTGATATAGCTTTATTAGTTTGTAATTAACGTCAGTAGGCTACTCAACTATCGGCATAGGCTAGTAAAAAATGTGATAGTAGGCTAAATCATTATTTTTTATATGTTATTTCATTTTAAACAACTTATCTGCTTTCTAACTACTTTTTAACATTTAAAAAGTTGTTTACGAGGCCTTTATGAAATAAAACAAAAGGTTTTATAAATATTTTGAAAATAAATTACATTATCCTTTATGGCAGATAACATTACTTTTAGGAAAAACATGGCGGCCGCTTTCATGTGGCCACACTGTCTCTATCTAGTCACTGTAATGGTCCCTAATTAAAGGCACCATCTATTAACAATCTGTTCAACTAAGTTGACAGCTGTTAGTTATATTGTTCACATTCTATATGCAAGTGTAATCTATCGCACAGATCAATCAAATTAAACCAACGTAAATAAATAAACTCAATTTACTTAATTAAATGAGGTAGGTAGGCCTACCCCTAAATTGCGAATTATTCGCACAGTTCAGCTAGTTACATATATAAAGACTAGGGACTCTGCCCCTGGACGCATCGCCTCGGCCTTCGCTTCGCTCGCAGTTGGAAGGACAACTCTCTAAAGTCTCTCGCTTATCTTTGGCTCGTTTGTACCTGGGTGAACGAGCGTTGTTCAGTATTTTCAACATCTGGATTGTATCTATAATGTATCTATTCGAATATTTAGTGACTTTGAAGGAGGTATAAAAAGAAGCTGTACCTATTCGCCTTCTAAGTGACTTGAAAGGTGGTATAAAAAGAAGTTCAGATTTTAAATTTTATGCGCATTTTTCAGACTTTATACGCGTTTTTGAAGACATAAGACCTAGCGCATTCAATTCCTGTCGTCAAATAACCTCTGTGTGCAAATTTTCATCAAAATCGTTAGAGCCATTTTCTAGATCCGCGACAGATACAAAGGTAGATACAAGAATTGCTCATTTAAAGTAATTGGATAAAGACAGAAAAGCAATAAAATAATTTTACAAACATAATTAACTATTTATGTTACAAAGGAAGTTTAAAATTCGTGTAATAATTGAATACCTAAATAACGTAAAGTTTTTACATAAAGCCCTTTGAAAGTTTTGATTTATGCAATGATTGCGGAGAAGTGAATTAGCGCGGCGTAGATAATGTAAGGGCGTTACCTCGGTCTAATTAAAATCCAATAACTCTTGTTAACATTGATGAAGAGCCTCGCAACACCCTCCCATTATATTTACAAAGTCAATTAGTAATACCATCCACCTACGTCAGTTTACTTACTGATAACGTCGAATCAAAAGTAATTTGTTTAATACGCTCGGTGTAATTGTTAGAATGTGGGAATAATTTAGGCACTCTGGCACCATCTGGTGGTTCAGTTCCAAACCACAAAGTCCCACATTTTGATGTGAAAACTTCTTTAGGCTGTAATATATATATTTTCTTTTCTAATTAACTTAACTTTAAAAGTGAACGGAAAAACAATTTTATTTAGGGAGAACAAAAGAAATCAATGATTATTTATTACTATGTAACAATACAATTTAATGCAAATACCACGGCATAATAAGCTCATTTAACATGAAAAGTCTTATTCTCGTGGGCAACGTTATTCAATCAAATATTAATAATTTTTTTTTTAAGTTTTGAAAATGTTCAGTTATAGTCTGGCAAGTTTTGGGTTAAAGTAACGCTGAAATATTATTAGTAATATCTCACCACACTTTGGATAATCTTCAACAACTTCGTGAGATTTTTTTCCTTCTATGGAGGTTTTCTCCTTACAGGGTTATTCAAGATTTTCTATTTCGGTTGGGTCCCTTTTAGTCTGTGACATTAACGGTCTGGCTTCTCTCCGCAAATTTTTTTTACCTTTAGTTTTTCAGCTTTGTTGCGGGGCTTGCCATATTTCAATTTGTCAGCTGTTACGTACGTAGGCTATTTGGTCCTTAGTTCGTATAACATGTATTTATTTATTTCTATCAAACGTTTTTGAATAGTATTTATAGTCCATTTATAATTTTCAGGAGTATGTAGTCTTTATAAAAATAGCGTTAATTAATCGTTTTATGCCCGTTTACAAAAGTTATTGGTGATTTTTTCTTGTTTCATAACAATTCTGAACAGCTGATGCATTCCCGTATGCTGGTAGTTCGTTAATGATCCGCGACAGCGCTCTGCCTTTATGTTTATCAACTGTTCCCGCTTGACTCGCTCGTTAATTTATATGTACTTATGCATTCGTTTATTGAATCCATTTTGTGTTTTTATTATTAATATTTGTTTTAAATTAGGTGTTAGATTTGTATAATTCTTTAAAGTTATTCCGAAGCGAATATAGATGTAGTATTACAAGCCCCAACGAACACTTTTTGGACGAGTTAAAATATACGAATTCTTGATACGCGAGCTATTTTGCGTTTTTAAAATATTTGGTCGATGATTTCTTCTTCTTCTTTTTTTATTGCTATTTCATTAACATGACCGACCACCTTCAGCACCCGGATAGCCCTCATTCGACCACTAAATTTTATTTCCTCCGTTATTTATGGCACAATTATTAAAAACGACATATGGTTGGATTTGCCTTAAAATAGACTAAAAATTTTGAGAATATTTTTTTTAAATTTATAGTTTTCTAGATATTTAACATTGACAATTTTCAACTGCCACCATTTTGAAACGGACTGTTGCAGGAAAATAATTTTTTAAAGTAAATGTGCCCTATTTAGATCAATATTCGTACCCAGTTTCATGATTATATCTTAAAGCGTTACCGAGATATTAAGGTATTTGTAAAATCACATACAGACGGATGGACAGAAAACAGACCGAGATAGGACACATTTTATATTGTACTATTTGTTTGTTTTTAGCTGACAAACACCCTCGTAGAGTTTCGGACAGTCGAAGCTGTGTACCTGTTTTTCGTCTTGAGACTTATGTCGTGGTTCTTAGCAACGCGTTTCGGAAGCATGTTTCCATCTTCAGGCTTTGTTGTTTATTCATGTATGTATTGAGTCATGCGAATATACAGTATTGGAAATTAGCTAAAATCATGGTGTGATGAAATAAATACTGTAACTGTATTACAGGATCAAATTATTTACATGATAAGGTAATTCAACCATTTAAATTTTGTTGAAGTGAAAACTTCTTTAGGAGTACCGATCACTTTTTGAATGAGGTAAAATACGCGAAAACGCGATACGCGAGGCGCTGAATGTTAGACGCTTTGCGGTTTTTATTTCGTAGATAATTTCTTCTTCTTCATTGGTTTACGCACGTACTAATATAAACCAGAAGTTTAATGTAACAGTTGATCTTTAAAGAAAAAGAAATCGACGAAATTAAATAGTCAGTGGTAAATTCAATTGCTTAAACTGGATAGCTGTATGGGTTTAATCACGTCACGCTACCGATGAAATGGATATTGTGCTTCCATATTTTGTAAGTTGTGTTAGAATAGTTTACTTGGTAATACCTCTGAAATGGACATTACACTTTCTAATTTCTACACTTCGTTAAATTAGTGTAGGGTCTACTTGATGACACCTCTAAAATGGACATAGTGCTTTCTCATTTTTTTAATGTCTAAATTTGCTAACTTGGTTGATATGTTAATGAATGTAAATGCATTAAAGAAACATGTATTGGTTCAGTATAGGTCTTACCTAAAATTATGTTATTTTTATTATTATTTATCTAAAGAAAATCATGTTTATGTTATTTTGTATTTATTTAGATTTTAATTTTAAATGGGACAAAATAAAATAATGATCAAATTTCAGATTAAACCAATGTCCACGATTTAAACTCATGACAGTTTTCACTACTGTCGGCAATCTCACTTTCCTTTCCTTTTATCTGTACGTTTTCTCCGGAAATGATTTGATCACCCTAAGCTAGCTATATTTGCTAGTGGAAGAATGAAACGCACGCAAACTCAATGCTAGTAGTCTACATCTCGGGAACCGGAGTTTTGCCTACGGGTGTCAGGTAGATGGGGGGATGCCGTCGGCAACCTCTTGGTGCGGAGATTTGCCTACGGTGGGGGCGGGAGAAAGAGAGTGTGAGGGAGGGAGAGAGACACCGTTTCTTGTAGTGATTATTAAAGAGCATCCACCTTTCTCGTAATTAATTATAATACAAATATTATAATCATACTGTTATCGGCAAAATACTGTCACTAAACAGTTTAGGTAAGTCCTCTAGTTTTTTTTTTTTTTTTTTTTCTAATTATATAAAGTGATAATACGACGAAATATTATAATTATACAAATATTATAATCATACTGTTATCGGCAAAATACTGTCACTAAACAGTTTAGGTAAGTCCTCTAGTTTTTTTTTAATTCTAATTATATAAAGTGATAATACGGTACCTGTAAAGTGATAATTTTTGTACCTGACAGAATTCTTTCTTTTATAATCGCTAGAAGAGTCTCTTTGTCTCTCTTCTCTTCAGGAATCTCTCTCTCTCTCCCCCTCCCCCTCTCGCGCCCACCCCCAACCGTAGGCAAAACTCCGCAGTTTGAGGAATTCGCGGATGGGGACCCTTTCTACCTGATACCCATAGGCAAAACTCCTACACTCCTACATCTCTGCCGCTTGGAGTGCTGCGGTCAACTCGGAAATATTATTTCACTTCTGCCGACCAAAATACGTGTTCTTCATCGAATAATTTTCAGAGCTAAATAAGAGATCCTAACAATATAGAACAGTATCTCAACTCTTGTAAACTGACGACAAAATAACTCAGAAACCACATTGAATCAGTTTGAATGTAAAATCGAAACATATTATATAAAACAACACAAATACACACTATATTGCATTAGCATGTCAGAAACAGTCGGTATAAAGACATACATGCACAGTGTTACGAAGGTTTTATGTTTGTTTTCAAATATTTGATTTTGACGTGAATAGAAATCGCAGAGAACGTATGGGCGCGGCGGATTGACGTCGTATTCAATGCAAAACGAGTTTTAGTTTAGACATTTGAATATCCGAGACGTTCGCTATAAAATCGATACTTATTCCAAAGTATATTGAAACAAACAAAGACGCATTGTGAGCTGTGAACGGACAAGATGAATATTACTGTTTTAACATATAAAGTGTTTTTGGAACGGTTTTTATTAGTTTACCTTGAGAATTTACACCGTATGACGTTTAATGCCTGCCTGTATACAATATTACTTCCTTATTGTCTGTGATGAGACGAGTTAATAATAATAAAAACTCGTTTCTTGGCGTACAACCTGAATTAAACCCGATCCGTCTCGTAGTCCATTTTCCATGTACACGTTTCACAATAAATTAGACTGAACCTTTATATTTCTACCTAACGTATATCAGTCGATTTGTTATCCATTCATTCGGTTGCCCGTTAGTTAGACTATCCTGTATTCTTTATTCGACTATACACCTAGTTCAGTTTGTTTTTTTTCAACTAAGCACCGACTATCAACGAAACATTTATACAGTTTTTCTGTTATCGATATGTATTATTTTACTTTATTAGAGCCTATCTGTTTTTTGTTTTATAAATTCTACCAACCATTTTATTCTTTTTTCCAAATATTACTTTCTCCCCCTATACCATAGTATATGGAGAAAGTATTGTATTCGTCAAAATTTTCGAGTTTGAGTTTTTGGTGGAAATATCCGTTTTGGGCCCCCCTGAACCTAAAAAAGTGGTTTTCGGAGTGATGTCTGTGTGTGTGTGTCTGTATGTGTGTCTGTGTGTCTGTGTGGATGTTATCAGACCTAGAGCCTAAACCAGTAGTCCGATTTTGATAAAATTTGGTATGGAGGTACTAATCCACGGTATCTCCAGGTTTTTTTTTTTTTATTTTTGTGAATTTTGTATTTTTAAGGGTAATTTGCCCATAAAAAACCTTAAAATAACGGAAAAATCAACTTTTTTCAAAAACGGCTTTAACGATTTTGATTAAAATTTTATATTTTATTAGGGACCTAAAGTAATATAAACTGTAAAATTTTAATCAAAATCGTTCGAGCCGTTTTTGAGAAAAGTTGGTTTTTCCGTTATTTTATGGATTTTTATGGGAAAAAAATTTTAATACAAAATCACCTCTCCTACCCCACCCTAAAAGTCACCGTGAATCTGTTTAATAATTTTAATATATTTGTGAGAAAGTATGTGCCAGTTCCTGGTACCGTTTATTCTGATTGTCCGTTTATTCTGTATTTCATTACTCTGTAATTTCTTTATTCTTTTATTAATTTACTATATCATATACAATTATTTTGTATATACGTTTATTTTGTTGTCTAATCGATCTGATATCCGTTTATCTGTGTATTCTACTTTTGGTTTACTCTTTTATTTATTTAACTTGTTACTACTTTTTATGTTATTCTTTACACTTTTAGTTATGTACTCTGTTATTATTTCATTAGGTTATTCTTTACTAGTTTAGTAATTTATTATTTTATTATGTTAAATTTTATTCTTTACTCTTTTTGTTGTTTATTCTTTTATTAGTTTTTTATGTTATTCTTTACTCGTTCAGTTATTTATTATTTTATTAATTTTGTACGTTATTCTTACTTACTTAGTTTTTTTAATAAGTTTATTATGTTATTTGTTCACTCTTGGATTTATTCATTCTGTTATTCATTTATTATGTCGTCCAATTTTATTTTGTTTATTCGTTTATTCAATTATTATTTTACTCTTTTATCTGTTCATTTATTGTGTTACTAGTTTACTATGTTATTCTTTACTATTTTAGTTATTTATGTTGTTATTCGTTTACTCTTCTTTAATTAATTATTATGTTATTCATTTATTTATGCCATCTAATTTTATTTTATTTATCCTTTTATTATATTATTAGTTTACTCCATTATCTATTCCATTTATTATGTTACTATTTTATTATGTTATTCTTTATTATTTTAGTTGTTTATGTTGTTATTAGTTTATTATGTTATTCGTTTGCTCTTTAGTTTATTTATTCAATTATTAATTTATTATGCCATCTAATTTTATTTTATTTATCCGTTTGTTGCGTATTCCGTTTACTTGTAGACCAATTGACCTGTAATCCGTTTATTATATTATTAATTTACTCTTTTAGACATTTATTCTGTTATTAGTTTATTATGTCGTCCAATTTTATTGTTTATACCTCCGTTTATTCTACTGTCCAATTGATCCGTTATCCGTGTATCTGTTTTTATACACATCTGTATTATCTGTTTTTATTTGGTAAACGTCTGTATTCTCATTCAGTAAGGCGGTGACGTCATAGTCTAGTATGTCGTGTTGTGTTCCAATTCAGTAATTAATGCTGGAGTTTCGGAGTGTCACTCTATGCCCACGTGACACAAAGTAACTGAGAGACAAAAATGAATAGTATTTTCAATCTAGTTGAATATGCATGTACCAATCAGACGATTCTAAAAGTATGTAAGGCCATTCGACTAGGTGCCAATGAAATTGTCTTACACTAAACAATATGTTGGAAAGTTTTCTAAATGCACAAAATGAAACAGAACACGAGCCTCCGCCCTTGTGATTACATGGCAGATCCTTGCCTCAAGAGAATACAAGTAAGTTGCAGACATCCCTGCCTCGGCAACCGCAGGCCCAGCCTTCCCCTCGATACTGCCATTTAACACTGCATTCGATCAAGAAAAGTGTCCCCAAGCTGTGAAGAAATCCCAACACTTATCAGCAGACGAGACAGTCACTTGATATATTGTTAAGTGCGAACCTACATTGTCTTTCCCTACAAAGTCTATCTCTGTATATAAAGTAATTCGAAATTGCACTGCACTATTTACAACCTATGTATCACTTATCAATATAAACGGTATTGGCTTAAGTTGTAGATGAAACAGAAATGTTAATGTACATACAGTTTTAAAGTAATTTAGTTTTATAAATATCAAAAGAAACGCTAGTTGAAATATTTTTGTCTCTTTAAAATATGCAACTCATGTGATAGAAGAATTTCAGTGTTGGTACAACAATCAAATGTTTATCTTTAACATTTCCATTAATTTTTTGTTCCTGGAGTGGCCTAAACCAGGCTAGTTTTTGTTAACTCCGGTAATGTAGCCTAATAGCCTAGCATAACAGTTTGATTTAGATATTTATTACTATTTACCAACCTAACGTTGACGATTGACAATACCATACCTTTATAAAA
Organism: Philaenus spumarius; assembly: GCA_018207615.1. Taxonomy (NCBI): domain Eukaryota; kingdom Metazoa; phylum Arthropoda; class Insecta; order Hemiptera; family Aphrophoridae; genus Philaenus; species Philaenus spumarius. Next base: position 14,655 of record JAGFPH010018984.1, read on the forward strand.
AAAAAAACAGCTGTTAAAATAAAATTGGGTGAAAATAGTCAAGAAGTCAGATTGATGATACTTATTTAAATAACTCGATCACGCAGCAGAATATGGTGACAAGATGGATGAAGTAACCCCACTACCCATCAAAACATTAAATTGAATACATTTTTACTTCACTTACTTCATATCAGACTAGGGACTCTGCCCCTGGACGCTCCGCGTCCCAACCCCGGCTCGGCCTTCGGCCTCAGATGGCTGCTTCTCTTCGCTCGCAGGTGGAAAATTCGATAAAGAATCTCGTTAATCTTTGGCTCGTTTGTACATAGGTGACCGAGCATAAATCAGCTGTTTTATTTGGCAGCTGACTCAAACTCATTAAACATTATCTCCATAAGATTAACATGGGCAATTTGAAGGATTGTATACCGGAGCTCCTTCTCGGGGGAATAGCGGCTGAACGGATGATAATATATAAGACTTGACATATCTGTGAATGATTATGTTCAGTTTTTGATCCAAATTAGTTGTTTTATATATAATAGGTTTGTAACAACCAATGTTTGAATTGAATTAAAATATAGTTAGCATTTTTCGTTGATTTTTGTTTTTAGTTTGTCAATGTAACCTCAAAAAGGTAATACTCTTCAAATTTTCTAAGTAATGTTGCTATGGTAATGAAAGTAAACTGCTAAGTTTTTTATACGAACAGCTGTTTTTGTGCCCCTGATAAAATCAATAGAAATCTTTCTTCCATAAGATTAACATTGAAACTTTGAGGGCCACTGGGGCGTAGCCCTAATGTCCTAGGACTTCGGTAAATGGCCTAAAACCTTCCCAGGGTTAACCTGTGTTACTATGCAAAATTTCAAAGCAATCGGATGGACGGTATACGAACGCAAAGTGGACAAAGAACCAAAAAACCCCCCATAAGGAATACACAGCAGAAATTTGCATTTGATTATAACGTTTATAAGACGAAAGATACATGATTTGTAATGCTTGATGACATATCTGTGAATGATTACCTGCAATTTAAAAAAAAAATAAAGAAATCGGCCGGATAGAATGGCCGTACTGACTGCCACAAGTTTTCATAAATTCTTT